>CM057135.1:26737365-26819680 GCA_029964075.1 Patiria pectinifera
ACATATCCACTGACACTTTTGTGATTGTGACCATGCCTATACAAACACCTTGTTTGTTTGTATCAGGATCCATGTTACCGTGCACATGATTCTTACATTTAAAAGGCATCAAGCCCTATGTAAAATGACATTGACTGAGCTTTACTTTACAAAAGACATCAATACCTCACGGTGGATTGCAAAAAATATCTGGAAAGGCAATATTAGTTATCTTGCGAGCGCGAGTGGAACACGGAATAATGTAGTGCGTCTGTGTCCCACATACCACGAGGCCGAAGGCCGAGTGGTATGCGGGACACAGATGCACTTCATTTTCCGTGTTCCACGAGCGCGAGCGCGATAACGAATTTATCTTCAAGCAAACTTGACGCACAATAAAGTTGGAACACGCATACTGTACAAGCAACTTTTGAATTCACAGTGAATTGTGCAGCACTAATCGTGTCACGTAGGCTTAGAATAGCGCAATACGAGGAGTGCGGTATGGACTTTGGCCGTGCGGTATGGTTATATGTAGCACGGCTTGTATCGACCAATCAACCTGTCTCACCTGAAGGTAAGGTGACTGGCTCATGACATGAGCGAGACGATCCATCCTCCTTTCTTCCTCCCTGTAGTCGGTTGCACTGTAACTTTCGTCGGAGGACACGCTGCGATCTCTGCGATCTTCAAAGTCGAAGGGTTCTCTACTACCTTGGAACTGTCTACGTGACTGATGGTAGATTTGACTCTTCATTTGGTATTGACGCCTCATTAGCATGCAACAACATATGAATATTCCTGCTATCGCCAACAGGAGAACAACACATCCGACTATAATGAGAACTGCAGCTAGAGGTGACACAATACCACCTGCAACAAGGCAAACAGTACATACATTTTGTAATTTAAGACATCCCTGCTCCTAGTCTCGAAGCTAGCAACATGAATCATGTTGCACACCTCCATTCATGGCTTCTGATTTATGTCCCATTGACGACTTGGGAGACTGCCAACCCAAACAGTAGTTCAGCGCTGGTACAGTTTTACAGATCTAAGATTTAATTCTTGCTGACACGACTGCACCATGTTATAAGAGCATTTTTATACCCTCTTAGACTACTTGTATTCTGTGTGAACACGATTTCCATCTCCGTTCGGCTGCATATAAATATTAGGGTTTGCTTTATTTCTTCGTTATTTTGTTACCAAACTGACCTCCTTCTGTGGCTGGTGTCTCTGTTGTCAAGTCTGGTGGTGTCTCTGTTGTCAAGTCTGGTGACGTGGACACTCCTATTTCGCACCGCTCGCCAGTGAACGATGCAGGACAACTACCAGAAACAGACAGATTACATCCCACTTTTACTTAATATATTATATATCTCTATTTCTCGACACTGATTATTCAGATTTTGGGCCAAGAAAGCCTTTAAAATAAATGATTATCTACCACTTATTTCACAGTTGCGTCATTAAGCATTCCTTACCAGCCTTTGTCATTATGTACGTCTTGTGCATAATGGAAAGAAAGTGGGACCAGGAATGGAGGAACTTCTCCATCCCCGTTTTAGATTAATTCAAGGATGTGATGAGCAGTGTTGTAGCCGTCGAGACTGGTCCTGGTCTCGAAACCAGTCTCTAAACCAGTTTGAAGGTGTTCTTGGTCTCGAACACTCATCACTGATGAGTGAAACAGATTCAATTAACTCTCTGTATACGGCAATATATCAGCTCAAATAGTCTTTGTTAATATCAGAGTTCAATCAACAATATATTGACCAACTACTAAAATTAACAATCAATATATCAATTGCAATCAATATATCAACCATCATTTGAGACACACGTTGTACGTTCTCACAAGGGAAATACGTACATATAGGTACCGGGTTGCTGCAATATTAAAGACTGCAATATAAGCATAGAGTCCCCCCCTCCCCCCACAAAAAACCAAACCAAACCAAACCAAACCAAACCAAACAAATCAAAACCAAACCAAACCAAACCAAAAAATATATTTAAAAAAATCAAATAATTAAATAACTACATAAATAAGTAAATAAATAAAAATACAAACATAAAAAAAAAAAAAAAAAAAAAACCAATACCAGAAGATACTCATCATTTATATTCAGTTTGGGACCTTTCGTCGTAATTCAATAATTCATCATTCAGATAATTACTCAGCTAGGCGATTAAATTCAGGCACCTTTCTACCCCTTTGTCACGTGCTATTTTTTTATGGTTTTATATACTCCCACTCCTTTCGCACAATCCTGGCCCCGCCCCATAAATTACCTGCAAGTTGGCTGAGGGGAGAATCCTGAACTCTGGCACGTTCCGCCATTCATGCAACCATCTTGTGTGCAGTCTGATAACAATGCTGATGACAAAACCAATTATAAAATAAGTGTCACTGTGATTCCATTGTATAATTGTAGTTTGCGTACACCACATCACAGTAACAGCGCCACCAGGCGCATTACATGTTGACTTGGATTACCATCCAGGTCAAAGTTTTTCTTTGCCAGTTGAAAGTATTCACTTGTGAGGTTTTCACGTTAATGACGTATTGACACCGTTTACAGGGTGAGTAATAAAAAACGAAACTCAAATATTGGGACTATTGTTTTAGTGAAGTTCAGCATGTAGCACTTTAAAAATCTAGGAATTAAACGCCCAATGCATTAGCTATCTTTAAGTACAAGAATCATTCGAATCACTCGTGTACTTCAGGTAACGGAATTTTAACACAACCACCGTTTTAAAGTTCTGTCCACGGATCACAAAAAAGGGTGTGCGTTCTTTCAGCAAAACGAAAACAATTCACACACATCCCAATGTGATTTTTTTTCCCGTTTTGCTGAAAGAACGCTTACTGGGAGTAACAGGCAAGTTGGTTTTGGGCGATGTAAGATCTAAGACATGAAAAAATCCTTACATGTGTTTGTGTAACTGACAGAGTTCGGGACAAGAGCTATGTCTTCCACACCATCGTTTAGTGTATCACCCTCTGCTATCACATTGGTGATGACGTCCACCGAGGGTGGTTGCCCTTGGAATGCCAGTGCCGTCTGTGCAACCACACTGCCTGCGCGGAAGCTCAAAACTGTTACCCCAATCACACGGCCGGTTGCAGTATCTCCCCGCAGTTTGTTCAGAAGCTGGAGAAAACAAAGGTATAGTATAAAGTAAAGCGTTTAGATAAATTAATGAGTAAATAAATGAGATTAGTTGTATCAATTATGAAAGAAACCTGCGACATTGGGGCAATTAGCCTCAGGAATTTGCAAAGTTGAAGACAATTCAACAAAGTTGATATTTCGTTATGATGGATTCACTTCACATGAATCCATCTTTACTGTATTTTTTGTAGGACTAGGACAACACCTTTGTAACCCAATTACCAAACAGAAATAGATGTTTGAAATTAAATCCGGTTCCATATTTCGTTTTATTAACTGAAAACCTTCGTTGCCAAAAAAAAAATGTTTTTGATAGGGAGACAAAACTTTAGTAACCAAAACAAGATTGAACAAAATGTGCTTTTCAACTCGTGAATGATCAACTCCTGAACACGGACACAAGTGTGAATTTGCCTGTAATCAGGGGATCCTATTGTCCCTCTTTTGCTAGTTTTTTACCTGTTGAGGAAGACCTCGCATATGTTTTGTAAACGATCGCCAAATTGGGGACCTTTGGGAATTGGGGGTCCTATTGTCCTGTATTGTTCGACGTCCACTATTGAATGCAGAAACTCACACACACACACACACACACACAAGAGTGTTTATACGTATGCTGACTGATGTTCTTAAATTTACTACCTTACGGAGACATGACCACAATAGGGAACAAAAGATTGTATACGTCTCCAGAAGAACATTTCTATAGATGAATAAGTCTCCACAAGAATTTCACGAAATAGATATATGGATTTTACTCAAAAACTAGGAATTTCCAAGGTAGGTTGATCTGTCGCAAATGGAAGAGTTTTAGAAAAGGGATATTTAGTCCAAATTTCAGCCCAGGAAATTAATTCTGGTTAAAATAAGAGCATTTTGAAACTTCAATTTCACACTCGAAAACTTTACTACACGAGAACAAAGAAATGTCTCCACAGGAATACAAATTCCAGAATGGGTGGGACACCGGAACAAAGGGCAACAATAGGGACTTATGTTACCCTACAAGTAAGTCCTTAGAAATCTCAGTACCCCATATGTAAAACGGTATGAAGTTTGAGATTTCAATAGAAACAAAGGAGAATAAATGAAGGGAAGTCAAGTGGACAGTAGTGGTACCCTATAACTACCCCATAACACGGTCGGGTGTATTTACTTGAAATAGTTGAACCCCTATTGTCCCTCTTTTGTTTGTACTTTAAACTATTTGGACGATCTCCTATAATGTTTTGTACACGATTGTCAGGCGTGTACATTCGGGAACTATTGACCACAATATTATTGCCATCTGTTCCGACAAAGTGCTTATAGATTCTCTTTTTGAAGTTTGGCTATCGAAGGTGGGGTGTGCATAACACGTGAACCTACGGTTCTGTCATGTTTTAGTTTTGTTTTAGTTCTGCAGGCTCTCGATCCTTACCAGGAAATCACCAGTAAAATCAGACACCCTGCATGCAATTTCCAGACCTTAGCCATAACTGTTCGCATATGGATTTGCTCATTTGAAAAGGAACTGGTCTGTATCTATGAGCACACAAGTTTTAGGCTCATTTCCACAGGTGCACACACTTAATTAAATGAATAAAACTATTATATATTACCGCTGCAATGACCCTTCTGGCAAGTTTTCTCCATGAAGCAGATGGTGGGTTACGGTAGGCACTACGGAAAGGTAGGATTAATGTCACGCCAAATCGGAATGACGTGCGTTCTGAAAGAAAAAAAAAACAATAACAGTGTTTGGTTTTTTTAAATGAAATTAAGTGGTTTACCTGTCTTTACATAATCGTAGAGCAATTCCGTTGAATAACCCTTGCAGAAGATACTCCGTCCAAATCAAAGTGGCTTTCGGCCTCTACGTTCAACCTCTTCTCAAATCCTTGCTCTCAGGCGCCTCATTGAGGAAATTCGTAACCACCAGAAGGAAGCCGCCATCATTTTCATTGATTTCCACAAAGCATTTGACTCTGTTGACAGACCAACAATGTTTTAGATCCTGCATGCTTACGGTATCCCGGAGGAGACCATTCATGCCATCTAAATTATGTATGAAGATACAAGTGCTGTTGTTCTCACTCCCGAAGGTGAATCTGATTCGTTCTCCGTCAACAATGGAGTTCTACAGGGTGATCCTCTCGCCCCCTACCTATTCATCATTGTTCTGGATCATGCCTTGCATTAAATGTCACTGATGGTCTTACTCTCTCACACCGTAGGAGTAGTAGACACCCTGCCCAATGCCTATCCGACCTAGATAATGCAGATGACATTAGTCTGCTTGCTGACACCGTCCTTGATGCCGAATCTCTCCTTCATGAAGTAGAAGCTTGCTGCAAGTCCGTTGGTCTCTCTCTCTTAATGGAAAGAAGACTAAGCACATGGTCATCAACCCATCTACCTCTGACGACGTCACTGCACCGGATGGCAGTAAGCTCGATAAAGTTGATGACTTCAAGTATCCGGGCTCCTACACCAACACAGCTCATGACGTCGAGTGTAGAAAAGCTCAAAGCTTGGTCTGCTCTGTTCTCACTGACAAAAGTCTGGAGATCCTCGATCTCCAAGACCACCAAACTTAAGATTTTCCAGACCTCAATATAATCCATCCTCCTCTACGGTTGCGAGTCCTGGACCCTGACCAAACAGATCTCTGCATCCATTGATGGCACCTATACACGGATGTTGCGTGCTGTTCAGAACGTTTCTTGGCAACAATCTCCCTAACTCTGTTCTGTATGGTGCCCTTCCCCCTATCTCCACCATCATCAGACAGCGTCACCTTCAGCTAGCCGCTCACGTTTATCGACGTAATGAGCCAGCTAGTCAAGTTCTCTTCTGGATTCCTGAGCCCCTCGATGACAAGGTCATCCCAACATGACCCTGAAAACATCCATCGAGCTAGAAACTGGTCTGAGTGGTCCATCTCTTTCCAACACAATGCTCGACAGAGACAGTTGTGCCAAACTCATCAAGTCATCATGAAAATGAATGAATGAAGAAGAAGAACCCGTGCACTGAACACACCCCCTGTACACGGCCTGCTTGTGCATGGTGCGCTGTATGTAAATGTAACTTATATATGTAAAGGTAACTGGAGAAAATAATTGTCAACTGTCCCCAAACAATGCATGATTTACTGTAAAGTACCTCTAGTAGTATCTTTACTTCTGATGCCACATACAGATTTATGACTATGGAGTTCAAATAATAGCCCTTCAAATAGTGATATCATTAACAAATAGAAAGCTGAATTAAGAGAACACTGATACAGTATTCAACAGACCTCAGACTGAAGTACTGCTCGAGTCACTGTTATATAAAGATTGTGAGGGACCCAATCAGACTTACTTGTACACGAACCGTCATTGTTGGTGAAATATCCTTCAAACCCATTGCATTTGCATGTGTAGCCCGCAGCGTTGGCAGCCGGTTGACAAAACTTCCCTTCAGAGTCTGAACATAGATTGGTGTTTGACAAACATGGACTAACAGCTGCAAAACAATTGGTAAAACAACGGACAGTGAATGATTTTTCAAGTAATTGCTGTGTTGATTCCAGTACATGCTGTTATAAGATGGAATTTTTGCGTCGGGGTGATATAAATCAAATTAGGTTTTGCCCTTCACACCGACGTTCAAAACACTGTATACTCAGTGTGTTACCTCCCGAGTGAAAGTTGGAAAAAAATCACTCGGGTGGGACTCGAACCAACGACCTCCTGCTTTCTAGTGCAGATGTCTTACCACTCGACCACCGAGCTAACAGGATCGGTTGGCCGGTTCGAATGTGATGTACATAGCAGCGGGTACCGCATAAACCATTATAAGATGGAATTTTTGCGTCGGGGTGATATAAATCAAATTAGGTTTTGCCCTTCACCGACGTTTAAACACTGAATACTCAGTGAGTTACCTCCCGAGTGAACTTTTTTCCAACTTTCAATCGGGAGGTAACGCACTGAGTATACAGTGTTTAAACGTTGGTGAAGGGCACACCTAATTTGAAGTACATGCTGTACACGCTTTACCATATCTTAGTAATCAACTTGATATTTAAATTCTTGTGGCAAAAACCTTTTTGTTTGCGTCATGGATTGGCTAGCATTAATTGTTAAGTAATCCGAGTAGAGACAAAAAAGATTTCCTGTAATATTTTCACAGCCTCGACACTGCATCTGCACTTCCTGCCAAAGTGCCAGATCTTGAAGTAAAAGCAAAGCCACTTTAATGACGTGGATAACTGAAGTAATTCCTTGTGAATTCTAGTGAATAAAACGAAGCATCATGGAGCAACTCAGTGTAACAGCTCAGTGTCATTTTCTTTGGAATCAGAAGAGAATAACTTTCGATGAAACCAGTTTCTTTGAAAATAGAGTAATCATACGAATTACAAAAGCAAAACCATAACTGCGGAAATGTTGTGAACACAGGAAAATATTTTCGTTTCAGGGACAACTCATTGCGAAATCCTACCTGCACAAGTTGGTCCGGCATTATCAGACGGACAAAGACACTCGCAGCAGTCTGCATTAAATGTACCTCCATTCGAGCAACTAGATGCAGACAGCGTGCACTCTGATACAAACAAACACAAACACAGAAACCATGAGCCACATGGGAGTTAATGGGCATTGCATGAGACATAGGACCTGCAGGGATCATGCTTCAAGTCTTGATGCTAGCAACATGAATTATGTTGTACAAATCTGTTGATGGTTTCTGATTAAAGTGAATGTCTTTGCATTTCAGGAGATTGCCAATGCAGGCTGGATACAGCAGAAAATTAATGGTAGATTGGTGGTACGGCCTTAAAGAGCTAAGTTTCGACTTATTACAAGTGAGGTCCCGTGGTATGATATGGGAAAGCAAATAACAATGTCAGTGGTGGCGAAAAACCTAGGCATATTCCAGGCAAGGCCCACTGAGACAGGTTGGTTTTGTACACGCTTTCTAATGGAGGTCAGCCTCGATTTGGTTCCTGTTCTCGATTCACTGATGATGTTGCACGTGTGGGTCCTCGTTTTACACCATAAAAACGCCCACACACCGCCCCACACAAACACGCACGTGTGTAAATGCCGGCAATCGTGGACGTCCCATTGTCCCTAATCCTCTTTCCTTTGTTTTTAGCGACAGCTCTCATTGGTTTTGTACACGATTTGAGATCGTGGACGTTCGGTCAATCATGGACGTATTGTTTGCGCCCACATTCTTTTTTCCTACGTCCACGATTGCCGGTGTTTACATACTCACCCTTACATAGGCATAGAAGTGGGGTACTTCCTTTGTTCTCGTGTACTAAAATTTTGCAACGTCGCACACTTATGTCAAAATGCTCTTATTTCAACCAGAGTTAATGTCCTGGGCTGAAATTCGGACTCAATATCCCTTTTCTAAAACTCTTCCATTTGCGACGGATCAACCCACCTTGGAAATTCCTAGTTTTTGAGTAAAATCCATATATCTATTTCGTGAAAAACTTGTGGGGTACCAAAACGGTACCCCGCAAGTCGGTGGGCATTCCTTGTGGGGTACCTCCCATTGTTCCGGTACCCCACAAGGCAGTGTTTGTACACGCATGTTTACGTTACATACCGAGTGTGGAAATTCCCTAGGTTTCGTGTAGTTAAGAAAAACCTCGGAAAAATCATTTTACTCTTACTGGGAAAACACTTTCAACCCAATTTTTTTTCTATGATTCCCTTTAGTGTTTCTCTTCATTTTGCTACGGATAAACCTAATCCAAAATGCCTCTAAACCTGTTTTCCAGAAATGGGGAAACACAGTGTGGACTTGCCCACACAACGTCCCCTCTACCTTTTGTTCGGAAGTCCACACAGTGAATGTAATGCCTACCCCCACACACAGGCCCAGTTAGTATTCTTACTTATGTCAAGAAATTAAGAAATATACTCGAATCAATTATGGATGTTCAAACTTAAAATTGCAAAATGTGGATCAATGCTGGATATAACCGAAGTGGGATGCAGTTTACTTGCATGCCTGTCGTACGTTGCAATCACACCTACCTATGTTAAGATTTAATTAATTGATCTTAATCTAATGGACAGTATGTTCTTGATTTGGCTAGAAGCCTCGCCTACTTCGGACATTAGTGACAACACGTGGGCCGCTGACATGTTCCGGCCGTAGGCATCTTAACTGTGTAAGTACACAATTGTCAGAATTCTGTCAGACATTTGGTTGCACAGTCATCGTTCGATTGGTTGTAACACCATGGGGCAGGGTCTAACAGGACATCTTTTTTTTCAGATTCTAAAGGAAACATGGCCAGTTTCAATGGATCACAAAGTGGTGATATTTTTCACGGTGCGATTTAATGTTTCAAGCAGGTCTAATACTGATGCATACGGCAATTCCGCCCAGGTTATCAAACTAATACTATTATCCAACCTCCAAGATACAGCTTCAGTTGTAGACCAATTTGTTTCCAGCGAACTATTTAGGAAATTATCAATTTCTGAGCAACAGATTTACAAAGGCTTTTGGATATTTTTGAGAATGTAAGAACCCTCAACAAATCCAAGAGCCCTTCTCAATAACTAATTGTAAATTGTAAATGTATAACTTTGTTTCCATACCCGAACAGTCAGCTCCAGTCCAGCTCTGGGCACACGAACACTGACAAGTAGCAGTGTTGAGCGTTCCGCCATTCATGCAAATCAAGTTGCAGTCTGCAGTGAAAATTGGTCAATTGTCTTTTTTTTAAGTATACAACAGTCCCCGTCAACAGTGCAACAATATACAAAGAAGGAATGTTTATGAGTACGAGGGTTATATACTTATTCCAATCAAAAGTCAGGGCTTTGTTCAGGCCTTGTATAAATATCAATACGTTTATGCCCATACACTGTAAAAACACTTAGTTTGATTTGACCCCAAAAAACCCACAAAGACAGTGAAACCTGCACCCAGCTCAGACTACAGTAAGGGTCAGGTCAAAACGAGATGATACGAGATGTGATATCACCATTTTATAATGAACACAATTGGGTCGATATAGTGGTCATTATTTTTGGCTGCCAATGCTTTGAAGGGCCGCAAGTTTATGATTATTGTTTCGAACAGTTAATCGTTCCCTTACGATTACGGTTTCGATTAACCGATAAGCCTATTTTTGTAGGAAAATTTTTGGTAAGGTGTTTTTTATAGCACTGTTCTATTGTATATGTATACATAATAACACTCGTCCTGTACTCACCAGAGCAGGTAATTCCCATCCAGTTTTGATCGCATTGACACTGACATGCTCCGTTATTCAGCGTACCGTCATTCGTACAGGAAAGAAGGCAGTCTGAAATACAATCTCAATACCATTATAGCTTAAAAAGTATCCTAACTATTGTAATTAAAAAAAAACAAGGCTTGTGTGAACTAAGTCGCACGTTTCAGAAACTAAAACATGATTTGAAATTTCAAGCGAAACCCTGAGCATTGTCATCGTCCTTCAATCAATAAATAGCCACAGTGACTTTTCATTGTTCAATCAAGAAATGGTCAACAGCTGGGAAATTTATTTAACACAAAATTTAAGAAATATTTAAGAATACTGATGATATAATCGTCTCAGTTGAATTTCCATTTTATGTTGTTTTTTTTGCATATGGGAATAAAAAAAAAAATAGGCCTACTTATCTTCTGAAAAATTAAGATGACAACGAAAACGAAAATTGGCAACTGACTGACCGGCCCATCAGTAGGGTCCGTCAATAGAGAATGACAATTAAAGTCGTAGGGTTTTTTTCGTCCGTTTGTTTTGTGTACAACAAATCATGATTTGAGCATCTAGCCAGTTAACATGTTGATAGAATCAATCATATCTAATGGCGCTCATGCATCTTTCACAATTAAAAGCAACACTCACCTAAACAGGTGGTTCCAGTCCAGCTACCTGCACATGCACACTGACATGTCCCACTGTTGAGATTCCCTCCATTTGCACAGTTCAATTGGCACTCTGTAAATAAGAATCAAATTCATCTCTTTCATATCATAGTTGTACTACATGTTTGTTTTATTTGTAGCTTTCTTTATTTAAAAAAACCATGTATGTTTAAAATTCAACACCTTAATCAATTCTAGCTTATATCAATTGCTGAGTTCACAAACAACTACAGTTCATCACATACAGATAAGGAGGGAAAAACTTACATTAACGAGTCGAAATTTGACAATTTCTAAAAGAACTAATATAGCCTAGAAAACTACAGCGTAAAACAAGGAACTACGCCTTCTCTTCTTTGAGAATTTTACACGGGTGGAGGCTTTATCACATAATACACTGAATAACATAACTTGTTCCTCTATTCACAAAAGCGTGCGCTCCCGTAACGACAAATAAATAGTCCAATTGTTCTCTACTTGTCAGCTACATTTCACTTGTACTGCGTCACTTAGTATAGCGTCACTGCGTCAGAAAGATCACTGCCTCTGAAGTGTAACAAGATCGATACACCAACATAAAGGTGTACTGACATCATGATTTCCCTCATTTTCTGAGTTTGCATGATTTCCAAACTCTTAAATGAGAGAAGATGAAGGATTGTTCTGTGAATTTGTCAATGATAAGAAACATAAAGACAAGAAAGGGGTATCTTTGAAAGTAAATTTATACAACACTTACCAGAGCAAGTTGTTCCCATCCAGTTACCTGTGCATGAACATCCACAGGTCTGACGATTAAGGTCACCATTTGTGCATCGGCCTACTAACGTGCATTCTGTAAACGAAACAGATGACAATTTGCAAGCACTATGTAAAAAAATTAAAGTCTGTCACGAACCAATGTGGCCCATCAGGCCGACGTTTATCTCCGGTTTCAGTAGCATGAAATGACTGAGAATATTTCTACTCCACCTGGATGGGATGCTAGACAATCGCAGGTTAGTTACTCCCCAGCTAATGCCGAAGCCCATTAACACTCCTGGCTGGAGAGAGGCACATGTGGGTGAAGTGGTTTGCACAAGGACACAACATTATGGCCAGCGGCTGAATTCGAACTCATGACCCTCTGATTATCAGCCACGAATCCTACCTACTTTGCCTCAATCCCCCACTGTGAAGATCTCACTAATTTAAGTTCACATTCGACAAGAAATGTTGAAAACTGGGGTGTGTGACCACGGGACCACTTTCCCAGATATTAACAATTTTGGAAGATTTTGAACGTAATTTATTACCAAGATAACAGGATGTTATCCGACTTTATTTTGCCAACGATAAGTCATTCTGCTGACAATTATTTATGTAAGCTCCATTTGGTTGGAAGGTTACAGGACGATGAAGATTACTTTCTTCTGTTTAAATATTAGGTTAATCTTTACGCTCGGAAAGACCTCAGGAACATTTTTCTTTGATAAATTTATTGACAAAATGTTGCTGAAGGGCGCACCAACGAGTACACTCTCCTTTTGAACACCTTCCAAGATTTCTTCATTATTGCTTGAAAAAAAGCTGTTTATACATCTTCATTGTTGAATTTGTTTATTGGAAAAATTATGTTTATTCTTATGAAAAAAAAAAAAAAAAACGTCGCTTGAGTGTTATTTAGTCAATTAACATATTTAAATGATTTAAAAGAGCGGCAGTCGTTTAGCTGCCACTGAAGACTAGTGGTTCATGAGATGAGCTATGTATTAATCGGTCCCTGGTTCGAGTCCTGCAATGTCCATTTTTTTTCATTTTTTTTCTCCTCCACCGATAGTTTTTTTTTTATTAAAGGGGAAAAAGGAGAACGAAACGCTAAGTGTCTTACTGTGATACTATAAATTCCTCAATTATTCGTACGTGGCTTCGACCACTTACGGGGAAAAAGTTATGCCATAGATGTCAACTGGCGCGCTGTGCTTCATTCGTGCAAAATAATGTGGAGGAAAAGGAATAGTGTGACGTCACAGAAGGGTGTTCAAAACAGGGGAAAGGGTGTCCAAAACTGGGGAAGGGGTGTCAACCTGAAACGCCCTTCCCCCTTCCTGGGACAGTGATAGCAAAGGTTGGTATATCTTGTTTTGAAAATCGCTGATTTTGCTAACTGCCCCTTCAGAGAAAAATGAGTAATTTTCCTACTCAGGCAACTTTATGTATGTACATTATGTACAAGCTAAAAATAATCATGGGTGTTTATTTACCGGAACAGTCATCCCCTGTCCAGTTCTGGTCACATGTACACAGACAGCTTGTCTGGTCCTGCACTCCGTTATTGAAACAGACGGATGAGCAAGCTGCCATACATACAACAACAAAAAGGAAGCAATGAGTAAACTGTTAAATATTCAATTCTGTCTATTGTGTTGCTTTGTCTACAAATTTTCCATTCAAAAATAATGAGAGCGCATAAATTCAACTGTATTTTTGGCAGGTTTCTGTATTTTTTTTAAATTGAGATTGAGAACAAAATGTGAACAAGTAAACACAACAACACACTGTCATTTGGAATATAAAGGCAATGTAGGGTCATGTACAATTTTTGCCGAACTCAACAAGTTCCTGTTGTTTTGTAAATATCAAAAACATGAAAACATAAACGGGGGGATTTTAAGACGTTTTCTATTGTTCTTATTTGCCCTTACGTGTGCATTCACAAGTACTGTTGAAGAGATTCTCTCCTGGTGGGCAGCTAGTTAAGGTACAATCTGGAACATAAAAAGAACGAGAGAAGAAAGATTATCCAAATCATTGTTCATAATATTCCTTAGTAGATTGGGTTTTTTTCTGGGTGCTTTTCTAACTCAAAATAGTCTCAGAAACTGTCTCTTTGTTAGATCCTTGAATATTTCTTAACACAGGCAAAAAATGCCAAAATGAACCCAAACTAAATGATTTTACATCATGGAGAATGCAAGGCATGGCAAACAGTACGCGTGCTTTAGAAATATAGTTTGACACAACGATACAAATGTCCAAGAATGTGTCGAGTATGCATAAGGTCAACAAAACAGTTTCTGCTACAGCTAGCACAGTTTGTTCTGCATATTAATAGCGCCATGACATTGAGTGCAAGTACACATCCAAACACACCCAAGTGTGTATTTATACCTGAAATCGTGTACCCCTTGGGCCAAAAAAAGTCTCCGGTTTCTGGTATGGAGCTTGTCCACAAAGTGGTGCGGCGACGCGGCTTTTTTTTTTTTTTTACCCGACTTTTTTGCTTCAAATGTCGGCTGATGACTGCAAATGGTGCCCGAATGAACTTAGTGCAAATATATGGGAGTCCAGAGAGGCCGCATAAAGCTTATTCTCGATCATAACCCCATCTAAAAACACGTTGAAATTGCGCAGCAGCAGAATTCCAGTCAAACCAGTGAGTTTGGCGGTTTTGAGACATCATCTTTCATTAAAAAAAAACGTTTTCATTTTGCTGACGCGCATGGCTACGGCGACGCACGCGCATACCAGAAACCGGAGACTTTTTTTTTTTGGCCTTATTGTCCCTCTTTTGTTTGTACTCTAGCTTTTTCATGAATACCGCACACACATATTGTACACGATCGTCAATAAACCTTATACGTCTGATGTCATCATTCCTATTGAGAGACGCGCAGCGTTACCTCACCGAGGTCAAATTTCGCTTATAAGTTTACTGTGGGAAAACAGCTGTGCGTACCCTCTATTGGGGACTTTCGGGAATTGTCGACCTCTTTTGTTCACTGTCCCCCATTGAATGCAGAAACAAACTCAGTGACACCGGAAATTGCAAATCAATATAATTACCAGTACATGTCGTTCCCATCCAAGCGTTTTCACACATACACTGACATGTCGCCTGAATCAGATTACCACCATTCATGCAGTCCAATGCGCAATCTAGTGTCAATCAAATAACATTGAACCAATGAACATATGTACTACATTGTATTTATTTTTTGATGAATCCATAAAACAATGCAGTGCTGGGGCTTTAAAGGCGAACAGGTGGGACAGTATGTGACATTAATGTGACCACAAACGGGTTGAACCTGCCTCAAATTTTAATGCAAAACAAGAACGGTCACATATCTGATGTTAATATTTCATTCAAAAGTCCGGAAGAGCATGTGCACCCTCTCCCCCCCCCCCAAAAAAAAAAAATGCATTGGTAATTACAATCACATCCAACAAAAAAAAAAAAAAAAAAAAAAAGAGCAATGGAAACCATGTGCTATTATGAAGGTGGAAGGTGGAACTTTCATTTTGTATACTAAAAACAAGTACACGGGTTTGATGTCTTTTTGAAAATTGTATCCATGACACTAAAACCAAAGAGGCCTTTTTAATCCTACCTGAAATGTTCAAGATGTAAAGATAAAATCATTATTCAAAAAAAATGTAAGTACATTATCTTGCTACATCTGTATGGTGAGGCCTGTAGACGTTCTACTCTTTGCTTCACAAGTCCACAAGCTTACCAAGATGGCCTAAAGTCTATAGCCCCTTCTATTCACAATACAATCTGAATTTTCATCCAATATAGTTATCTAGTTATACAGTTATCTAGTCAACTCAATTCAAATGTATGGCCATAAACTCTGTATCCCTTCACATATGCTGTTTTTCGTTTGTTTGTTTGTTTGTTGGGGTGTTGGGGTGTTTGTTTGTTTGTATGTTTTGACTATTTTCGTTTAACTGACCGTTACAGTTCAGTCCACTCCAGTTGTCGGTGCATGTACATGTGCATGCTGCAAGATCTAGTGCTCCGCCATTCGCACATGAAAGCAAACAAGCTGAAAAGAAAACACGTACATATTCAACGTTAATGTTATTCCTGTCTCATGACCTTTCTTAAGGGATTGTTTCATATTATCATTCTTTTGCCCAATATTACTACAAATATATGACTACAAAATAGCACACTGCATAGTTTGAACAGCAACAAAAAAAACCTACGTCACGAACCCTAAAACTATACCTAACACCTTCATTTTATTTCATTTCATTTGTTCGAATTTGTCGCAAATCGTGGCACAAACTGCCACATTTCAAAAGCAATTGCATTAACAATTTAAAAGCGATTAAAACTTACAAAATACAAAGCAAGTATTTTTTTTTAAATATTGCTTGTAATTATTCAAGGGCATAGATATGCCTTCCCCACTATTCCCTTTTTAAAATTCAATATCGGCTCCACAGTGTGTAAGGTTTAAATTTCAAAGTTTCCAAATAGTGTGCGAACTCTATTTTACTGTTATGAAACCCATTTGAAAAAAAGCAGTCCAATATTATCAAAAAACACAAGACAGATTAAAGTATTGAAGCTTGATTCTTTCTCCAACAAGCATAAACATTCCAACTTGTTACCTTCTTCACAGTTTTCTCCCATGTACCCTTCGACACAGCTGCATGTGTACCCGCGAGGAGTGTTGAGATTGTTGATGCAAGTTGCTCCGTTTATGCAGTCGTTGCCCATTTGGCAAGGTGCTTAGGAGAATATTAAAAATAAAAATCAGATCAAATCGTATTCTGCAGGAGGGTTAGAAATATTCTTCTATTATTAAATGCTAAAATAAACCGGAGATAACATCCATTTAGGCACTTCCGTTTAATTTGCAACAGAAGCAAGATCTAGCACCGAGAAATTCTTAAAGCAAAGCTGAAATTAATCGCAAAACTTCATCAATCAGCCAGTTGCTTACCTTGGGTTAAACTTCTTCGGGTTTTTTTTTTCGGGGGTGGGGGAGGGGGGGGGGCACCTGGGGTTTATAACAAGGTGGGCACTGAAGGTAAATGATATCATTATGTTCAATTTAAGATTCTAAATGGGGGATGAGGAAGATGGGGGCGTTGCGGAAGAGGGAATTAGCTACATCAATAAATGTGAAATGAGATATCAAAATCCAATTACAATTTTGTAATTACAATAAAGCATTTCCATACCAAGTAACACTACAGTCATATACATTCCTGAGTTTACATGAAATGATCTGTATATTTCCAAGTGTTGTGGACGAGTCAATCACAAGTCCTCTCATGAAATCAGGCACAAGTAACGGGGTGAATAATAACGAAGAAATTATGTTGTTGTATTTCACAGAAATATAGCCGGTGACTTGACTTAAGGCTGAAGGACCCATGATACACTGGCAGGCAGGCGCGGTTCTAGAACAAATATTTTTGGGGGGGCTAGCACGGTGGATTCAGAATTTTTTTCAGGGAGGCGTGCTGAAATGTTGACAGGTTATTTTTTTCCAGACACTTAAGCCTCCGAAAATCAAGAGGTGGTGAGGGGGGGGGGGGGTGTCATGCCATATTTTCAATGGGGAGCGCCAATAAAATCCTAAAATCATTCACAATATATTAACTAGTGCACCCTTGTCACGGCTATTTCTTCTTTAGGAGGAGACCGTTCGCATGTACATCACAATCCTTCTTTTTGCTAATGCAATTTTTTTTACGGAATTCATTTTTGGGGGGCTAGACAAAAAAATTGGGCCCCCCCCCCCCCCCCCCGTAGAACCGCGCCTGCTGGCAGGGAACCTATGATGGACTCGATTACAAGACGCATTTCCTTTAATCCCTCAACAGTTGATCATTTGACCCATGCTCACTCTGCTTTTGTTGAAACAAAAACCTAGACCAAATCTTTTTAAGTGTCGAATTTAGTTTATTAAGAAAGTTACCCATCGTTTCACACCGCCGACCGCTGAATCCTTGAACACATGTACAGTTGTAGCCAGTGTCTGATGTATCGTCAACTGCACACTCCCCACTATTCATACAAGGGTTGACATCACATGGTTCTGGAAAAAGAAACAAGCACATGATTATATAAATGGCCAACAAAGTTTCCCTGTTTCGTTGGGTTGGATGACAAAATCCTCTATCATGTTGTTATCCATTCCCACTAATCTTTCTCCTCGCAAGATAAAACGTGTGCTTTTTGTACAGACGTTCACCTACCGACTTGGCAGTTTTGTCCGCTGTAGCCCGGTGGGCAGCTGCACGTGTATCCTCCCGTGGCCAAGTTGTCTTCAACACACTCACCACTGTTCACGCAGGGCACTGAATCACACTCTGGTTTGGGAAAAAACCACACACAGACCACGAATGATTAAACTGTGACTGTCTCCTCGATCTGTTCGCCATTCTCCTGTGTTAGAATAGAGATTACTATTTGAGTTTGAAACGCACTTTACTCAGAATCATTCATCTTGAGTGCGAGGACTTACTGGGGTCGCCGATGATGAACGTCCGTCTGATCAGCTGGTGGTTGGGAGCCAGCTGACCCCCATTGCTACCCGTCAGCTGGCCAAGCAATGCCATGATGATGTCTAGATCCGAGTGCGTGGAGCCACTTTCGAAGTTGATGACCAACGAAAGCAGAGCTGTTGTTGAGTCTGAGCTGAGCGTCAAGTTGGTGATGACTACATCCCTGAAGGAACTACTCAAAGAAGAATCTTTGAAGGCTTCCTCCATCTGAATTCAACATGAGTCATAAAGAGAACCAGCAATTCAGGATGGGAATCCACGTTGAATATTTTTTTTTATAGTATTTTTTTTTATATATTGCCCATACCATAGGCACCTGCCTATGGTATGGGCAAATAAGCATTGATCTTGTTGAAGCAAAAATCTCTCGCCATTTTCATGGGCAATATTAATGGTTACATTCCATTTCCTGGGATGTCATCCATTTATTTATTTTTTTGCTCCTGATAATATCCATTGTTTATCTCATTGGCGTGCTAATTTAATAAATTCAAGTTTCCTGTATACATGTTTGGTTTCATTTTTTTTTTAATTAAAGCACAACGGCCACACTAATATCAGTAACCACCAATCATGCAATCAATTACGGAGGAATATGTACCGAAGTCTTCAAATCCTGGCGATAGGTGACGGAGCCTGTTGCCAGATCAAATCTAGGACTGTCCACAACCAAGCCACTGATGATTTCAAACACGGCAGATGCCTCTTTTGAATTAGCCGCTGAGAACAAAAAATACGCACATTTCAATAAGGCAACCTCACAAATAATGTTGGCGACTCGACACGACTGGAGTCCCAACATGTATCTGACTCGACTCGACTGGAGTCACTGTGAGCAAATGACCCAACTCGAGTCGAAGGCTAATCACTCCAGTCCCAACACTGTGTGATATTTTTGCAGTGACTTACGGAAAAATATTTATGCTCGCGTACTTTGCGTTACTGTCAAGTCGTGGCCACTTATCGCACGAATATACGCCATATGACGGACTCCAACATGGTTTTATATATTGTAGCACATAACAAGGCTTCAAACGAATTTCCCAATTCTTGTTTTCAGCATCGGCTTCGGGCGATTTCTTAAGTCATTAATGCATACTCCGACTAAATGTATGTCCTGCTTTCAAAACATATTTAGATGTATTTATTTATATATATATATATCATATATATTATGACATTGTGAGCATATAAACAATTATTCCATCTCTAATTTCTAGGTCATATTAGCAGAAACTGTCTTTTGGGTATCATGCAATATAATTATATCATTAATAAGTCTTCGGGTCTCCATAATCAATATGTGACTTGTGTTTATTCTTCAATAATTTATTAGATGGTGCACGAGCACCAGTGACTCAAATTGACTCGGGCATAAATTTAACTTGACTCGACTCGTCTCGACCACAAACTTTGACTCGTCTCGACTCGACTCGACCTTCTTGGCTTAATCACTCGACTCGGCTAGAATCACTTGCTTGAAATGACTCGACTCGACTCCAGTCGCACAATTTAGGGACTCGTTACAACTCTGCCCAATAGACAGAAACAATGTGCCAACTGCTTCCACAAGGGGTATTCCAAACAATAGCTGCCGCAATGCTTATGTCATAACTGGGGCATGTATGCGTGCAAAGTGATGCACACTGCAACAACGTCTTGCTGTGTATCAACAGTTTTCTTTTTTCTTCTTCTTCTTTTTCTATTTCTTTGTTTAATAACAATAATAAATAATAACCGTATTTATAAAGCGCCTTTTCCAAAGAATGCAAAGCGCTAGGGGAGAATGCAACCAAATTACCAAAACCAAAATGTGATTGTCCAAAAAAAGAGCATATAAATACATGTCTTACAACAGAATCAAATACAAATTAGAAAATCAAATACAAATTAGTTTCTGACTGGCATTTGGGAAAGTTTCGTCCATAAAAACAGAATAGTGATGCTCGCACTTTAACTTTCCCTAATACATGTAAAACATTTGATGATACTTTCATCATTAACTTAATTGCTTTTTTTAGTCATAAATAAGAGTTACGATTTTTAGCAAATCTGGAATAGCCAAATATTACCCTGACATGTTGAGGCTTGTTGATAGAATCCTAACATGCAGTTGCACTCATATGTCCCGGGTAGATTAGCGCACATGGAGTTGGCAATCGCACATGACGTACCATCACATTCATTCACATCTGAACAATGGGAAAAATGTCAACAAACATTTCATCAACATCAAATTCCTTAAGCATTTTGGCCAAGAACCTTCCTGAATCCTACCCCACAAAAATGCAAGAACACGAATGACATTTCTTTGTTCTTTAATTTACTACTGTTAATGATTTGGATCTTTCTTCGTCGATCCCGCAAAATCCTTTAAACCTCTTTTTTTTTAAGGATGTGAGAGTGTAACGATATCGCAATAAAAAATGGTAAATCGAGGTACAACCTGGACAAAGTTTTGTAGAAGTTAAAAGACGTTTATACACATAGAAAAACGAAAGATATTATTTTAAGCATTGACAAGAGATTCCCAATGGGGAATGACTAGTAAATGTTGAATTGTTTTCATTAATTTGTAAAACATATCATTCGTCAGTTTAAGCAGGATGATGGCCAACCAATGAAATACACTTTTGACCAGCCATTTCTAGTCCTTATAATAAACATTCATATTTGAAATTTTAGAGTGAAAGATGGTTGTTGTTTCTACAAGTGTTAATATTGTCCAAAACCACGACAGGTGAAAATCCATCAGTCGTCCTTACATTACTATAAATGTGCAGCACAGAACGGTTGTAATAATTCAGTTTTTACCTTCACACCGACCCAATCCATTCTTTTCATACCCCTCCAGGCAATCACACATGTAGCTACCGACAGTGTTGTTACACAGAGACACCAATGAGTCGCAGGTGTCTCTATTCAGCGCACACTCATCGACATCTGTAAAGAATTGGAGCCAATCAAACCTAATTCAGTATCTGCTTAATAATGCACAAAACACTCGTCGGCAGGTTTGCGGTTTTTGGCGCAACTGGCTGGAAAGGGACGCACAGAAGAGCTTGACTAGTTTCTTCCAGAAAATGTGTTGCAAAGGAACTTTTTAGGCTCACAGGGGGATCACAAAGGAGAGGAGAAATGTAAACCTTGGCGAATTGTTCCCTTTTTAAAATTAAGAGCATCAGCATTTTTCTTTGCTGTTTTAACAATTTTACCAATAAAGTATGAGCGTCTCTCCTACACCGAGCAAAACGTGGACATGTCGCTGGCGTCAAGCCATTTTGCGGATACACGGGATAGGATATACCTTCTTGAAAATCCTGCAAAATCCTCTGAAAAATCATGTTGGATTTTGAACGAGCTTGAATGTTTACACAATTAGGCCTACATAACGAAACATGTAAGGCCCAGTTCACTCAAGCTTGACTGTGCGTGTGCAAGTTCACAGCGCATACACTTTCCGGACATTGCATGTCCCCAGTCTTGCTCACGTTGTAGCCCTATTTTAAACTTAACCATAATTTGCTTTTAGATAAAACAAAATGTGTTTACCATCGCACTGTCTACCAGTTGGGAAGCCTGCAGAGATATAACCATCAATACAGGAACAAATATAGCTACCGACATTGTTCGTACACTCGGCGATGCTGGCTGCACACTCATTAGCACCGGTCAAGCATTCATTCACATCTACAGACAACCAAAGATCAAATCTCCAATTTCACTTCTTACAATTTTCAATTTTCAGATTTTTTTCAATTCTGCAAAAGCTTTGACTTTTGAAGTTGGTCTATCAGCTGCACATTATTTAAATTCTGGCGAAAAGGAACACAGTCATAGCGGGGTCTGAACTGAGTTTGACCATTGCTTGCCAAAACTCTGCTAACTTCGTTAGCTTCCACTGCTGTGTGACCTGGCATCACAAAATGAAATTGCACTTTTGCCATTTTACAACAAACTGAGGCAAAGCCGGTCGATTTTGGGGGTTGGGGTTAACCTCAATCTATAAATCCTCTTATATTTATCCTCATATTTATTATTCAATTCAATCAAACATTTTTACAATTTGCTTTTTACCCATTCAAACTATTTCTCTCGTTCTTGATCCCGACTATTATCTGTAGATTTTGTTTGTATTAACCCTGGGCCTTGTAATAATTTCCTCACAACAACAATATTTTGAATTGAGTAATTGTCTCAAAAAACTGAACACACTAGGTTGTTTGTATTTCCATAATTGCTTGTTTAGCAGTTTCCAGAAATACCGATCAATTCTTTAAACAAAATTCTGGCATGACCCTTATTCGAGGAGACAGGTCAGAATGAGAGAAAAATATACATCAATTGATTACTTGATTTTACCTTCACAATATGTGCCATTTCCTTGGTAACCCTGGTTACAGTTGCAAAGATGGCTCCCTGCAGTGTCTGTGCACGTCGCTAAGGAGTGACACACGCCAGGGTTCTCCTGACACTCATCGATGTTGACGCACGAGGTGAAGCCATCACCACGGAAACCATCGTCGCACGTGCAGAGATAACTGCCTGGGTTGTCCGTGCAGGTACTGTTGGTAGAGCACGCGGCGATCCCACTCTCACACTCGTTGATATCTGATGCAAGAAAGGTGTGTTACACATGTGATATTACAGTGGCAATATACATTTGGGCGCATCGATGCCTACCTCCAAAACGTAAAGTGCATGAAAAACTGGAACTTTTGTTTTAGCTCATAATGTGCCATCAAATATGGCCTTCCATATTCAAAATAAGGTTCATTGCAGGAGGCCAACAATAAATGGTTTACACTTTCAGGATAAAAGTGCTCAATGTAAACTCTCCCTCCCCCATTGTTTTTTGTGTTGTTAAATTCCAAAATCCAATCCTGGAAATGCTTTTTTTAACTATAAATAACAGGTCAGTACTACGTGTACTAATTTATGCTTCCTCCACATATTTGTCATATGTCGTAAAACAAATCTGATTGGATTTAGTTGTAAAGCTTTAAGAGAATGGTCCGGAATGGTTTCACATTGTTTGTATTAATTAAGGTATACTCACATACAAAGACATTGCATGACTAACAACAACTATGCTTGGTATCATGTGATTAAATACACAGGTTCAGTGGACCAAATAGATTTCTGCCACTTGGTCATACGAGAATTAGGATAACTTGTATAGACTCCGTGCATAGTACACAGTGATTCCGCACCACCCACAGGAGCTCCAGTGGAAGGGATTCACAGCATTGGTGCTCCTGTCAATTTTCGTATGGCTCGAAATACACAGGATTTATGTATTCGTAATATTATGTACGACCCCATCGAATCTTCACTTATTAAAGTGTCAGGCGCTGTAGGCTATGCATTCAAGGGTTCCTCCCATCTGTCTTGTCCAACTTTTTTTTGTAACTATTACTGCAGCATTTGTGCTTCATGGTCCATACTTATCCATTGTATCTGCAACATATCACAACATTCAAGGTGAACTATCTTAATGAGGCCTCAAGCAGGTTGTTTTTGTTTGCACATACTTTCGCAAGTTTGCCCATCCCCTTCGTATCCCATGGTGCAGTTGCATTGGAATGAGCCCGCCAGGTTGGTGCACGATGCGAATGGACTGCAACTGGCATAGTTCGGGTCGTCGGTGGGCAAGGAACATTCATCAATATCTGGGGGAAAACACATTTTAATTCAAATGTTAATTGACTCGTGAAGTTAATTCAATCAACCTCACATTGTGCCTATAATGATGCATTTACGATCTCTAATGAAATTTAAAAGAAAAGACAAAAGCCTGAAAGCTTACCCAGATCTTCAGAAAAATTAGCACGTGTCAGACTTGGCCTACATTAGGTATTCCAATTACTCAACACTACACATGAAACAAGACAATATTTCAAATACTTGCTGGCATATATGCTTATTATCTTGCAAAGGGTGACTTCAAAAGAAGGTTACATCCCAGCGTTAATAACTGATGAAAAAAGAACCCATAGGTTTTATGTCTAGTCTAGGACTAAACAAAACATACATGGGTTCTATCAATTGGGGTCACACAAACACAAAAATGAATGTAAAACACCAAACAAACAATCAGCAAACTTAAATAATACCAAAATATAGGTAATTTATTACCAAAACATAGCTGTCCGGTGCCAGTGAATCCTTCTTTGCATTGACAGGTGAAGGAACCGTTATTGTTCAGGCAGACAGCGTCGATGTGGCAATCATTCAAGGTGTCATTGAAACATTCGTTGATGTCTGTCAAAATGAGCAAACATGAATCACATCTTTTGACAAAATAAAATAAAATGCTTTGAAGCGGGACATGTACACGATTTCCGAAGTTGTTTTTGGCAATGACTGAGTTTCTTTCCAACATGTTGCAGTGACTATCCAAAGCCTTATTGGCAGAATTGCCGATACACCCAATTTCTGTTCACAGGTTAATTGTGGCTGAATACTGGAAAGTCATTAACTGACTTCGAAATGTATCCAACAATTGAAAATCCAAAAGGCCTTGAAATGCTCACACAATTTGTAATTCAGAGTCTTTATAAGTATCTCAAACAGAATTCAGCTTTGTTCTACTCCATTTTCTTGAATCAAGTTTGCTCTTTTTGCTCATTGCAAGTTTGATATTCTTGTTCACAGTCATGGAACAAAGAAATAAATCAGCCTATACTTCTGATATATCATTGAGTTTTGAGCCTTCTGGAATATATGGGCTGCATTTTTCCATGTTTCACTCACACTCACAGGAAAGCTAAATGCCCTAAAATGACACATAGAAGTGTGTGTGGGGGGGTCGTCAACCCCCAAAGTGGAACTTCAAAGTTTCCAAAGGTCCTTAGGTTTACACGCCTAGCAGGAAAGGGTCCTAACCTGAGCAAGATCCGTTGAAACTCTCGCTGCTGAAGCCAGGCTTGCAGTCACAAGTGAAGTAGGGTTCATCGTTGACGCACATCTGGCTCATAGCGTCGCAGTTATGAGTACCGGCTTGGCATTCATTCACATCTAAATATCATGAAATAATGCCGTGATGGTTTGTCAGAGAACAAAATATTAAAAAAACAAATTTTGCGTATGATTCAGTACTTTTGGAAAGCAATATTTCTGCTCAGCAGCCACACGAAATTGATTCCTAGTGTCATCGTCAGATTGACATACCTGAACAGGTCCGTTGGTCACTATTGAGAGCGTAGCCGGGATGGCAACGACACTCGTAACTGCCTTCCAGGTTATCACACATGGAGTTGGCACCACACATGTGAGGGTCACTCTGGCTTGTGCACTCATCAACATCTGAAATGCAGTCAAAAAAGATGAAGTGAGAGGAATGTTCTCTTAAAGCCACTAAACTGTTTGGCATAGAAATATCTGAATTCTTAAAAGAAATTAGAATTGGAACTCATTTTGTGATGAAAGATCAAAACATGAAAACAAGTTAAGGAGGACACTGTTCAACGATGTTACCTTCGCAGACAGTGATATCACCATCGATTGCGTATCCTGAGTAGCAGAGGCACATGTCTGCACTGCTGGCTCTGTAACAGTCACCCTGGGTGCAATTTGTATCCGAACAATTCATTTCAGCTGCGGGCGAAAACCATACCATAAAGGAGTCATTGTGATGGCAAAAAAGCTTACACTGTTTAACATTGTATTTACTCACTGATGAATCTATAAAACTGGACAGTGCTGGGACAGTTTGGGGTTGTTAATGGAGGAATGGGTTACGATATTTTGTATTGAGGAGACAATTACGAGAAGAAGTAATTACGATATTTTGAAAGATTATTATTATTTTTTTTATGCTTGCTTACAAATTCAACTTTCTTCATTTTCTTAATATTAATTTACAGAAATCAGCAACAGAGATTTTCCCACTGGAAAAACTGGTCATTTTCTTTTGTATCTTGATGAATTTCTTGATACATATTTGGGATGCCAAACTAGCTTATTCAAGGAAAGTTGCCAACTGAATATTTCACCCTGACAAACTCCATCTCGAAGGGTGAAACCAGAGCTACAATTGCAAGCAAATGATCCCTCGGTGTTGGAGCACTCTTGCTGGCAGTCGTCAAGTCCCAGAGTGCATTCGTCAATGTCTGTGCAAAAGAAAGTAAAAAACTGATTTATACCAAATGGCAGAAATTAATAAGTGGAGTAACACGCCGATAACTGTGAAAAAGAGGCAACTGCTCTGTCATTGCAAGTTCTCTGTACTGTTAATGGACTTAGAAATCGACCTGCAATTTACCGAACAAGAGATTTGTGTTTAAAAATGATCTTCAAAACTAAAGAAAGGTATGGCTGCAGCTTCGGTTTGAATGACAACACTGGCTTTTTAGAGTAATGTTGATATTACAATAGTATTATTGCAAAATCCAGTCGAAAACATGAGACTAAAACAAACGAAGAGTCTTTGCCTCAATACTTGAACGTTAGATAATGCATTGGCAGAGTATGATCGCATAAACAGCTCGGACAATTAATCAAAACAGTCACACTTAGACAGGGGTTCTTAGAAAGCAATTTTCAATTGTTGTTTTGCCTTTGACGAAGATTTTGTTGCAATGTCAGGGCGCTAAAATGTGTAGAGATTATTTGACATCTTACCTTCGCAGGTCTGTCCGTCCCCTGTGTATCCAGTCACACAGTCACACTGATAGCTGCCCACCGTGTTGGTGCAATTAGCGTTCGCAGAGCAATCACTGCTTCCCTGACACTCATCGATATCTACAAGGATCAAAGTTGTATAACAGGGAAAAAAAATGTTTGGAGAGAAAAGAAATACTTTCATTTCAATTAGTGTCAATGTCACCTTCTAGACTTGATTCTACAACGTGTTTGCAGAGCAAAGGATTTGGCAGCGCATTAAGAAATGTAGCAAATGGGGCGGAGTGTCACCAAAAAGTATCTCATCCCGCACCTAGCGCCTCAATTGGCAAATGATCCATCATGGGCGTTGCTGCAATGAAGAGTGCCACCTATTGTCCGATAAGGTCCAAGGGATTTAAACATCGCCGCCTTTAGTCAGATCATGCAGTTCCCCTCCAAAATCCCTTTATTGTTGCTTTTGCAACGTCCTGTTATCTGCTGGGAAAAAACGTTCCTGGCTACCTTGCAATACGGAGGGTCGGTCATCAAATTTGTTTTCACACCCCCAAAAAAATCAGTCGAACCATGCACCTGATGTGAGCACATCTTCCGATCTTGTCAACTACCTCTAGTCTACACATTTAAAAACTAGTCCTTTGACACAAAAGCACTGACAACAGAACAATACAAATATATCGCCTTTTCATTTTAAACAATTCTGTCAGTATCTAAGAAGAAGGTTCTGGTAAAAAGAAAACAGAGGATGTCTCCAATTTTCATGCCCAGTAACACTGTGGACCTTTAAGGGACACTAATATATTTATACAGCACACTCGTTATGTTTGATTTACCTGTACAGTTTGTCCGACCGTCCCCGGTATATCCATTCTTACAGCTGCAGTCAAAGCTACCCACTGTGTTGCTGCAATCACCAGTAACGGCCAAACAATCGTCCTGACCAGTGGTACACTCATTCAAATCTACGAATCAACGGTAATGGCAGAAACATTTTAGGCTGTGCAAACATTTGGTATTTTGAAGCCGTGGCTTCGTCTTTGTCCTATGATGGGCAACAGTGAATATTATTTTGTAGTCTGTGTTGGACATGGCCTAAGTTGGTTAGGATGATGGTGTTATATATGTTCGAAGTCGACAAATCAGATTAACTGCCCTGGTATACTATCTTCAACGTACAAATGATACAATGAACAGAACATATAATATTTTCCATTGCATCACATTAAGGAAATTATAAAACACTCTAAATATCGCCCTGGCTGGCTAGTTTCACTACAGCAATCAAAACGAAACTATCTGTACACTGCAAAATTTGCGAAAACATTACTTACCCGCACACATTATTCCGTTGCCAACATAACCAGTGTTGCACTGGCATATAAAGCTGCCTTGAGTGTCCGTACATTCAGCGTTCTCATGACAGACTGGCAACGATGCGGCACATTCGTCTATATTGGTGCAGTTGGTGCCATCGCCAGTCCAGCCATTCCCACACGCACACGTGTATGACCCCACGGTGTTTGTGCAATCGGCTTTAGCGTGACAGTTATCATCCAGATCCCTTGTGCATTCATTCAGGTCTATCGATACACATAAAGTAGAGAATCATGTTTCGAGCAACACTTTCAGCTGAATGCGACTGCGTGACGCCACAGCACTTTTTCACACACCCTTTTTTATTTCACAAAATGTGGAAGCAGTTTAACACCAACAGATTTCGCCATGAAAATTGTGTTATGCCAAATGAACTTCACATTTACATTTGCATTGGCAATGAAATGGACCACATTGTTTGCGTCTAATTAAGGCAATTAATTCCAAAGTCAATTAGTACATAAGGCCTTACCTTGACATGTCTTGCCATCACCTTCATATCCCGCAATGCACACACACAGGTACGAGCCTATGGTGTTTTCACACTTAGCTTTCTCGTCGCAAGTGTAGCTACTATTGTCCATGCATTCCAAGAGGTCTGAGGGATGTATGACACAAAATTTGACTGTAACTTTAGCTAATGTAACACTGACTTCACAATTATAGGAAAAAAACTGAAAACAGGAACATTTCTATACACTGTTTTTTTTAGCATCATTTGCTTGTATTTACTGAATTTCCACAAAAGACTTTTTCGAGCCTTGGCTGACTTAAATCAAGTAAGGAAACTGACAAAAACACGATTTTTGTGCCATTACTGTGGGTTTCCATTCTCGTTTAACTCTATTCCTTAGTATAGTATTTACTATCTAGGCCTCAAACCCTCAAACATCTGAAAATACAAGTTCTAACACGTTCTCACAAGTTCTCGAAAGTTCTCAGAAATCGTCACAAGTAGTGGACAACAACCCAAATCATAAAACAAACAGTAAAACAAACAGTAAAACAAACAATACTTCTTTTTCCAATGTTCCTTCCCTGCGTGATTTAGTTGAATACGCTGTAAGGTAACTTATGAATGTTTTGCAGTTGTCTTGACTGCGACCTTAACACTGCCGTATGTTCAGCATCATCATTTGTACGTTCAAAGGCAAAAACATAAACGCCGTTTTGTCCAAAATTGTATACCAAACACTGACATCGGAAAATAAATTGCTAAGTTGAGCTCTGTTCATTATGGAATATTTTAAAGAAAAGTAAAAAAGAAAAGAAAAAAGAAGCAATCCAACATTTTGAAACTCTAATGAAGAAAATGAAAAACACAACAACTGTTTTTAAACTGTGTTTGTGCTTTATCATATTCTTAAATTTTGCCTAATGTTCAACAAATGTTGGCAACATCTCTACCGTTTTCCAACACACATACCTGTACACGACGTTCCATCCATGAAGTCGTCCCTGAAGCCTGGCTTACAGTCACACTCGTAGCTGCCCTGGGTGTTGTTGCACACAGCGTTGACACTGCAGTTGTGCAGGTCCATTTCGCACTCGTCGATATCTACATCATTCAAATCAAACACCACCTTTCTAAATAACTGGTTTCACAAAGTGCAAATCTGACACACATAAACACTGACATGCCTCAAATCCTCAGATACCACAAGGGTAAAATCAACTTTCTACGGGTCCCCTCTACTTCACTGTCGTTATGTGTTGAATATTTCTATTTCTGTGTTTGTCAATGCTGTATTTTTGTTCTCTGCACGTAACTAAAGTAAAAATATCAGAAGAAGATATTAAAAACTGAATTTAAAAAAGGCTGAAAACAAAGAAGAGAGCTAAATTGCGGTGATTTCATCTCCGTTGAAAAGAACCAATTCAGATCAGTAGGGTTATTTGGGGGGATGGGTGGCAGAAATTGTGGAGACTATCGTAAATTACCCTAAATATCAGTGTCTGAGTCTCACAATTTGAAATGATAACTTCATCAGAGGATAGTACCTGATAATATTACGGATAATCTTAACTGCACCTTATACGGATATTTAATGAGAAGACTTGTGTATTGCGTGACTTGCGTCCCCTTACTTTCGCAACACTATTACGGCGTAACCAACTTTCTTTCCACAGTTTTATCTTTGTTTTTTTGCAGGCTTATCTTTGTTTTAGTGAATGCAAAGAACACAATGCATACCAATGCATCGCCTGTTGTCAATGTACAAGGAGTAGCCAGATTCACAGCTGCAGTTGTAGTCCATGAGGAGGTTGTTGCAGATCTGATCGCAGCCGCGTCCACCGCTGCTGGCTGGCTCGTCTTGGTACAGCTCACATTCGTCAATATCTGCAGGAAATTAGCAGTGAATCTTCAGGGTAACACAGTACGTCAATATCACCAACAATTAAGGTGAGGTCCATATAAGTCTTTCGTACAGCAGTTAATGTCAATCTTCATTAAGTCATGAATACAGAATCACTGTGTACTTCATTGTTATGATCTATCACGACAGGGAATTGTAGGGGGAGGGAGTTGAGGTGGTTAACCATAACTATTTCCTTTGAAGGAAGGATGGATGAGGTGGCTAAACACTCCCCTCCAAGTTCAATCTAAGGTCATTAGTTTTCAAATGTGTTAACGATGACACCTCCTCATTTGACCCCATTTGCACAAATCTTGATTCAGAGAATGTACACATACTTGATTGACGGAGAACGCGTAATTATGTGCTCAGTCATGTATTTTAGTACTGTTGAAAAACTATATGCAAATTTTGACAGACCATATACATCGTTTGTGAAAAATGGTCTCTACTCCTTTGCCAACGAACTTCATGTGGGATCATTTCAATAAATGTTCCATTTGCCTCTCAGTACATATACAAACAACGTTCGACTTTGTATCTATTACCTGATGAATCTATAAGCCCCCAACTGTGCTAGGTACATGTAGGCCTTGGGCAGCACAGAGAGTAATACACCATGTCACATTTTGTTTACACTTTAATGTGGTGGTCACATGATGCACAACATCAAGTGATGCAAACTGTTCTGGCCTGCATTGCAAGTACATCTCTTGCAGTCTGGGTCGCCCGTCGGTGTGTCACAAGTGATATGGTCTACAATCAAGTTAGTCTGAGCCAGTTATACATTAATGAGCTAGTGGTTTAAAATTAAATGCCCAAACCAAGAAAGTCTGGGCCTACCTTGACAAAACCTGCCGTCACCCTCAAGTCCTTCAGGGCAGGGGCCACAGGTGTTGTTCAATGACGGTGGCGCTTCGTCAAAACAAGCCACGCCCATGAAACAGGGGCCGTCCTCACAGGCGTCGTAATCAACTTCACAGAACTCACCACTCCAGCCAGGCTCACACTCGCACAGCACCACCTAGATAAGAAATGATTGACAATGTAAACTTACACATTACAAAATACGATGTGCATAACAATAGTAACAACTTTATCTCTTTGCTATTGCTATTTGCTACCGACATTCACAAAGCTTATTTTAGGAAGGGTCGATTGGATTAGGAAATCCTCCGGTCTTTCAGCAGGACACCTTTCTTTGAAAAAAAAGAGTGAAACCTTCCATAATCTGCATTTTCGACCTAGGATGAATCAATAGCTTATGAGAATCCTTGTCAAACTAGCAAACATCTAACACAGCTTCTACACGGACCCATACTAAATTAATTGAGAAAAGTAAGGAAAGCCTTGCCTGTTTTACCATCTCTCAGCCGGGAAGGGGGGGATTCCGCCCCCCCCCCCTAAGATCTCAGCCATCGAGAGATGAACAATTTTGGAGCTCAGTAAATGCATAAAACAACTCTTCCTAAACATACCCAAGAAATTTCAAGACTTTAGGTCAAAAGGTTTTGGAATTATGGCTAATTAATTATTCATATGTACGAATGACAATTCTGCTCTGTATACACGACGTATATGGGAAAGTTCAGTTTTCACGGCGCTAAGCGCCGGAAAATTCTTCGCTTCGCGGCAACCCGTGGTCCGATTTTTATGTTTTTGGTATCAAAAGATGCGCAAAGCTCGAGGCTAAAAAGTCGTAACAGTTTGGGTCGCGAAAACATTTTTTTTAGAGGCTATTGCGGAAAATGTTGGGGGGGTTCCGCCCCCGGCCCCTTTAGGGTTAAGCTCGAGACCAGAAAATTGACAGCAGTTTGGGGAGATAAGGACATCATTTTTACAAATTAAGAAAGTCAGTCAGTCGGTCAGTACGTCTGTCAGTCGCCAGCACGTCTGCCAGTCGGACAGTCAGTTTTTCATGAGTAGGACATTAGGCCGGTCACAGGACAATAAGCTAGCCTTTGGGTCCAGCAGAGACAATAAGCACTCACCCCAAAACGGTCTTCGACAACATCCGTGCCCATCAAAAATTCATCCCACAGGCACGTGCCATTGTTCATGCAGTCACAGAGCTGTACGGTTGGTTCGTGTGTTGCATTAGCCTTGCCATCTGTTGCAAGGAAACCAACCATGACCTTCGACTTGTCCGGTGGTGTCCAAGTGAAGAGACCAGCTGTAAGATTAGTGAGTATTTATGCTTACTTCTGAAACTTGAACATCCGAAATTTGCTGAACTCATACTTTAATGTGTTGTCTGAAATATTTGCTTCCCAACAGGGTGGACTGAGTGGGCTGGTAATATCTGGCAGATCAATACTAAAATCCAATTTTTCAGAGGGTCGCAGGAGCCCCCCCCCCCCCAATGGAAGAGAGTGGGGAGGGTTGCATATTAAAATAAAATATACAACTGAATATTTGGTCAGAGAGAAGACAAAAAATAGTGGATAGACAGTCTTAATTCCAATGTTTACAACTCAAGTAGGCTATAGCATTGGTGGATCAAGGAATTTCATGACTGGTCTACTAGCTTGGGCTTTAAAGTCACCATACTTTTCAAGAGTGGATCGATAGATAAGGTGTTGAGGTCAACGCATACAACGATCAAAGGTCTGTAACGGACAGTCTATGCACACTTTTGTTGTCATTGCTTTCTAGCACAAGTGCTCCGGGGGGGGGGGGCCTCCGGCGGCGCGCACCTGACCTGGTTTTGGGTCTGGCTAGTGCGGGCAACGGTAATAGGCTCTACAAATATTTTGGCTAAGTGGGGTTCTTTTGTTCACTTTCGCGGGTATGGCTTGGCTTGATTCCAGGGTTGGGTAAAGTTGCTACGATTGTATACATTTGTTCAGACTATGTACATGTCTATGCTGGGAATCGATCATTTGCAGTTCTGGTAGCGGTGCGGCAAGTTGCCCGCAAAGTCCGCTTGGCGAAATAAATTAGATCTTCCTTTAGAGTTAGAAATCCCGTCTTTGTGTCCCCTTTCTTGCCTTTGGCCGGATCCGGCGGACAAGAGCCCAGTAAGATCCCGCTACAGGCCTATGGCCTTTCAAAATTTCAAGATTTGCAACAATGAGTGATGGTATTATTCTTGGAACTTTGTGTAATTCAAGTTGGGATCATTTTACACCGGTTAGGTAGGGAGTGTTGGGGTTAAAAGGGGGAGAAAGGGAGGGAGCTTGTTAGCCACCTGAATAATTTTCTCCTGGCAAGAGCTATAGGTCGTAGGTTTAACCCTGCGCAGAGTGACCTGCTACCCTTTGGGCACCAGGTAACCGAATTTTTTGAAAAAAAAATGAGGGCCAATAACGTTCACCTCCTATCTAATCCTCATTCAACTCTTGCAAAATCAACTGGTTCAATGAACTTTGCAACCAGGGCTACACCCAGGCCGTGTCAACAAACTTTCGACCAGGCCTCCTGCCAAGTCTCATTGAAAATCAACAAAGACCTGTAACTTGACACAGTCATCCCCCTTCATAACTGCATGCCACAGCCGCCAGTCAATTATCTTTTCAGCGCACTGTCTGGCAACTGTCTGGACACTGTCTGGCATAGTGCGGGAAAGTACCTGCTGCCCTCTGTTGACGAGTTGTTGTAAAGTTTTTTTTGTAAACGCTGCGCAGCGTTAAGTCACACACAATTTAATTGAGGTGTTTATTTTAATCACAGATTAATTTGACTGCAAAGCGTACACCGCTCTTATGAAAATATTGCTGACGGAAAGCATAGCCGAACCAAACTACTTCGTAAATGTTAATTGTAATTACCGTCTTCGGTGATGGATGCACCTTCAATTGGCTCCACCAATGAAAATATAACATCGTCTCCATCAGGATCCATGGCTTCCAGTTGTTCTGTGAATAGCACACCAACCATCACCCTCAAGGTATCCGAAGCGGTTATGTTTGGTGGATAGTTGGCTGCAAATTGAACAAAAAATAAGTACATTTTATTGCACCGCAGTAGAATGCCACATAAATCCAATAATACCGGACATTTGACCTAAGCAATCACCGCAAAACCTTTGGCAGAACATTGGTTTTACAAATGACCACTAAACAAAATAAACATTTTTTTTTTTTTTGTACGGAACCGTTCTGCCATTTTTTAGTAATGTTCAACTGTAAATGATCATTTGCATGCACGATTGTCATGATATGGTGAGCACGTGTACGTGCGCTGTGTGAACGCTGATGATGCATGAGCATCATATCAGCGTATGGTGTCAACGATATCAAAAAGACTCGGCCCAACCCTTCCTTTGTGACAAATAAAGGGCTACTTATGAACCACAGGCTCTACTTACTTGCTGCACTTTCGCTGACAGAGTTCATTTCATTCAGCATCACTGTAGACTGTCCGATGCTTTCATCGTCTGTCGCCAGTGTGTCATACAAACACATTTTGTTGTCCCCGCACAGCTCTTCAGCCTTTGCGAGTTTTTCCGGAGTGGCAGCTGCTACAAGATCTTCATAGAAACTTGGCACGAAGGAGTGGTCATTTGATAATGCCCAAGTCTCGTCACCCACATAGTAGAAAAGAGAATCTTGTTCCGTGATACGCCCTGTATAATAATAATAATAACACCGGAGTCTTATAGAGCGCACTTATCTACCAACAATTATAAATAATTAAAACGCTAATAATTATGTCTATTTTTTTAAGACAGGTAATGAAGTTCATGAAATCATGAGACCCATTATGTGGCACCTGTATAAGGGTAAGGTGCTGTGGCGCATATTGCAGCAACTGTTAGCAACACCGGGGCAAACCCCTTCTCATAGCGATAAGTATTACTTGGTTCTTTGACGAGCATTACGCACGGCACTTTACGTTCAACCCGAAGGACGAAACAATAATGGTTAAGTGTCTTGCTAAAGGATACAAGTGTGCGTATTCAATTGAATGTCTTTGCAAAGTTTTCCTCGAACCTCATCCTGATCTAACTACGGATGCCACTGGTAAAAGAAAGTCTGAAAGCTTTCATTGGGCATCCCGGCTGAATGCTGAATTATGACAAAATAACCATATCATGCAAAATAATTTTACAGCAGTAAACAACAGTTAATTGATTGACTTACAAGTTTCACCAAAATCATAGAAATCTTTTTCAATCATCGCTCCGTTGTCACCGGTGGCTGGTTGTATAGTACCATCACGTCTGGTTGCATCATTGCTTTGGTCGCCATCCCAAACACCTGTACAGCAGACATTTAGTCAATCATTCAAGCTACACAGACTGAGAACCTGCATGATCTCTAAATACATTAGTATTTGAGAAGGACAACCCCTTCAAAGTTCATGAAATCGTATAAGTTGCTTATTGGTTGCTATTTATATGTGCCTCGACGGTGCCTACTTCCCTGTACCCTGATTGGGCAACTCCTGCAATACTCTTTTGTTTCATGTGGATCTAACTTAAGTAGGCCCTTTAGGAAAGTACATGGAGATCAACATCGCGCCCACTTTTTCAAACAATATGCGTAGTATTGTAATTGAATCTATCACAAGTAAATCACAAAAGTGTAAAGAACAATAACAAAGGAATGTCTCTGTCGCAGTTGAATGCTTGACTTGACGAGGGTTTGTATCGGACTTTCATTTACTTCAAATGCACTTGTGAGAACTTGTGAGGAATTGAACAAATTAATGTACATTGGACTGAAGTCAACGTGAATTGTTTAAATTTTGTAAGTTAAGGCAACCAATTCCGTGCAGATATATTTTGTCTTCATAATTCGAGTTTTACTCACCCAGTAATCCTTTGGTCTTTCCACGATATGTTTGCCCAAACTGGACAGTAATGTCTCCAATGCTGTTGTTTACTCCGACTGTAAACTGAATATCGCCAGGGAACATGGTGACCACTTTGTTAGTTGACGCTTCCCTTTTGACAGTCACATTGCCAATTAGCAATCCTAGAGAGGATAGAAGACAATATAACTCACAACTACTTATCAAAAAGTCAGTAAGAAATTATTGGTTTTTAATTATTTTCGGCATCAGTTCTAGGTTCAACGCCACTCATAGATTAAGGCTTCTAAAACTAAGAAACAACAACAGGCACAAATGCTGCTTGGTGCATTCTAAATACAAAACTGAACGGTATGGTAGAGGCATGATGTAATCTAAAAGGCTCAACAGGGGACTCACAGGAGGTTGTGTTCAATGAAGAATCACTGGGTTAAGTATGGGCCGATCAGCACAGATGTTGTAATTATACCTCTACTAATAAAGGGGACGGGGGCTACCAGATAGCATTTAAACTCCACCCACTGCACATGTACCTGCTGTTGTAGGCGTGACAACATCTCCATTGACAGTTGTTATCAGGTCGTCGGCTTCCTGCCTTTTGTTTAATTTCACCTCAACCTGGGAGAAAAAAAATACTTCTCATCAAATCGGACAGGTTCAGAAAGCTAGGACATTATTTCCTTCCGACTTATAATATTTCGAAAGTGCTTGATCCAGTGCAAGATACGTGCAGAAAATGTGAGATTTCTGTTAGTTTTAGTGTAATACGGGCCAACGACAAAGGGTATTTTGAAGGGGGAAAAAAGGCAATTTCTTAGATCACAATGTTTCTCTTCAAGAATATTAGTAAGTTTCCATATTCAAAAATTCCTCAACATTGTAAGATTTCAAGAAAATCATATTCTGTTGGATGACAATAGGGCAACGGATGTATAGTAATCCTCTCCAAATCTACAAAACAAATTTTAAAATATTGTTTTCATTTGTTGGGGGGGGGGGGGGGCAGCGGAATACTGAACTCATTGCGTGCAGATTCATGAGTATAACCAGGCTCATAGAAACGTGCCAAAATGTATGTCAAATGAACACTTAATTAGCTACAGCTGGCAATTAAGTTTAAGCTTACTTAAGTTTAATAATCGGATGCAACTCAAAAAATTTTTGCAAAATATTTTTGATGAAAGAAAAGTGTTACAAACCCGTCCTTCTCCGGAATACTCTGCAGCAAACCCAGAATAGAATGTTGCATCCGTTAGTTGACCAGTTTCTACATTGGTAGCTCGCTGTGTCCGGCCTTGCAGTTCAAAGATTTGTGCTCCGTTCTCATCTTCAATGAGTGCTACCGTGTATTCACCAAGGCCATTGAAGGTGTACTCAACTCCGTCCAGGGTTTTGATGTGAGGGTCTCCCCAGAACCAGACTTTAAGAATTTCCAAAAGAAAACAAAATTAACAAAATAGATTTTATTCAGTGTCTGGATTTCCACTTGCTCTTCACTTGTTGTCGGTATGAAATCATTCAAAGCTATCAAAGGTTTCTCTTATTACTGACACTATTACACAAAGTAAACTGGACCAACCTTTATTTCAGCATGTTGAATTTGTTTGTGTGCATAAGCTTGTAAAAATGTACCAATCAACAACCCTTCCATTTGCATGAAAAAGTTGTCATGCATGGACCTAAAGATTGAAAAATAACTTCAATGAATGGAAATTGTGCAGATGTAGTAAGCACAAGATCGGGTTAAGAACACAATTTAAAGTTTTTTGGGGGCGCCGCCCAAAATATATTGGTCCCCCCAAAAGTGGGTCTAAAAATTACGGCGTTGTGTTTGGGGCCGGCAGAAGGGCCCCCACAAAATTATTTTGGATGCTAGATGCTCAATGGTGCGATCTGAGGAACTTTCTGACGACTTTGACCATTTTTTTAAAGGACAAAATGGTGATATGCGCAGTACCTGCCTTTTCATTATGGCGACTTCACTTTAAAAAAAAAAAAAAAATTTATTTTTTATTATTTGGACAGCCTGGACAGCCGAGATCTGAAAAACAATTTGATGTAAAATTAAAACAAAAATGACTAGTTCAGAGTTCTAAAATTATGCAAACTTACACCACCATGGTGGTCGGTAACTATAGCAACCCATGGCCGGTCTGTAGTAATCGTAGAGGTGGCAGAGTGTAGAAGCCTGACAGCAGTAATACCGAGGCAGTACTTCCTGATCTGTGGACAAAACACGAAGATTGCTGAGCGGTTTAAACACAACTAACATTATGGAACATTTTTTTTGTCACTCACTTTGTATTGGTTTACTTTGCGCCATCTGGTTTTTTCTTCTTCTTTTTCTTCGTTATGTTTTGTTTTGTTTGTTTGTCCAGTTTTCCTTGTCCGTTCGTTTTTGTATTATAGTGGGATAGATAGGGGAAATATTTGGTAAATCATGCGTATGTATTGATACAGATATTTGGCCCTAGACTGGGCAAATTTGTATTTTCCAGATTTGTGCTTTGAACAAAATGTAGGTAGAATAAGAAGCAATTTTCAAAATTTTCAAGATAGCTGCCATTACTTGTTATTCTACCTATATTTTTAAAAAGGACAAATCTGCGATGGCCCTATAGCAAAACATCTTTCCTATGATATACTCTGACTGTGTGCCAAATGCCATGCTTGTATCATCAAAGGCACAATCCCAACACCTATTTGCGATGTTTTTTATTGCTATTGTCTGTGTAAACTGTCCTATACTGTATGTTTTTGTAAGGCGTTTCTATACAAGCATCGGTTATAATGGGCAGGCCCATACTTTGCACCCCCCTTTATTATCGCAAGTCGTTTATAAATGTTTTAACTCAAAGATCAGATCAATAGAACAGATTCACGATGACAATACGTAACTGCCAGAACACAAGAGCCCAATGTCACGAAGCTTCTGAACAGGAAACAGTACAAATAGCAGACGGACATACTATGATGTACAATTTGGCTGTGCACGCATCAGCTGAGTATCAGTTATTAGTAATATGCACTGCATAAAAGTTGGTTGTCACTCATCACTTCTCTCCGCCCAGGAGTAACTGGGTATTGTGAGGCAGAAATGGCTAGTGTGGTTGATTTTAGCTGATTTGCGCCGAAATGGGGGCCTCGAGCTGTATACTCCGCAGGGAGCTGAGATGGTCTTTGGAACGGTGACCCATTGGCCCAGTGTGCAAGATAATAATGCTGTGCAAGAGGTGTCACTATGTAACACTCATGGTGCATTACAAGTCTCCATTATTTATTATAATAATTAGTATTGCTATTATAATTGGGTTCAACATTTATACTTGTTTTCTCATCTTGTTTACTGTATGTTACATGATATTTGAAAATATAGACGTTTCTCCTCTAAACCACACTGAAGGATCATTTTATATCATGTTATAGGATAGAAATAAAAGAATATAACACGTAATGTGCATACTCCAATCACATTTAATCGCTTTTTTAACTGAACATTCAAATGTCTACCACCCGTCATTTACCGATGCATTAATGAAAACCTTTGAAGTACAGTGAACCAAGCGTGATTTCCTACTACCATGAAGGAACAAAACTTGCAAGGGAAACAGACAAAAACACCAACGTCATCAATTCAGATTTTTTGTTTATTTGTTCCCCTTGTACAAAACACAAACCTGACGTACCATTAATGTTGTGTCTTGACTCGAATTATTTAAATCTCATTTGTATTTCAATGCCTGAGTGTGATCTCTGTGTATTCACTCAGCTAATGGGTTATTTTAGTAAAATGTGCATGGCATTGTCCGATTTCAGTTATTCTTATTTTTTTTTCACATGAGCGGAATAACATGCTCGTTTAATACAATATTTATTGGTGTAACAAATTTAATTAGACGTGAGACATGATGACTTTTTGAGACGTGAGACATGATGACTTTTTGGTTTGTTTACTGTTTACTTTTTTTCATGGGAGCTATAGGTGGGTCGTGACCCCAACATGCTGCTTTCCATACATGTGAACAAAGCAAAATGGGATTATGTCGCAGATCTATTGGCCTCTAGCTGGTCTAAATGTAATGTTGCAAGCTGTTGGGTGCATTCAAATAGGTGTCTGCCTATTAGGTGCTTACCATACCGCCGGTTGAAAAGATTAGGTGAATAAAACCAGGGACTGACTGGATAATGCTCAAAGACAGAAGCAACTACAGCATTCCTGACGCCCCGGAGAAGACTCCATGTCCATGTGCTGTAGCAACATACCGGACCCGGGGTATAAGGAAACTGCCAAGCCCGAACATAGCAAACAGCAGCTGCATGAAAATTACATTCAATTGAAAAACCAAAGAAAATAGTGTGAAAGGGGTTATACATAAACAATAGAGGGTACAACTTTGAATTTTTTTTAAAAAAAATGTGGAGTTTACCAATAAAGGAAAGGTTTGCCGGAAACACAATTGGAATAATTTTTTCAAACTAAGAAAATTGTTCTGAAATAAAACCTGAGGTGAAGACTCGTCAGAATTGTCTGACCGTCTTCAGGAGAAGACGGTCAGAGCCTCATAGAACCAGAGATATAACTTCGCAGTTCCAAAAATGATTTAAGAAAACTTTCGTGTAAATACTTCATACCAGTGTCCACGCTAAAAAAAATCGAATTTTTTAAAACTTTGTTGGATGAAAGGACTTAGGGAGCAAGTAACCAAAATAGACTTTTTACGGGCCATTATGTGTTTTGCCTATTTTTCGGCAATTTTGAGGCTGCAAAAATTCATTTTTCGCGTTATTTTCAAAGGTCATCTAGCCAAACTGCAAAGTAATGTCACAAAAGTAACTATATCACGACAAAGTATCATCCGTACCCTTACAAGAAAAAAATAGAAACACTTCTGAAAAATCTTCTTTATATTATTTTTAGGCTCTATAATACAGCATGTTTTTACAACTAGCAAAACTGCATTTTTACCCCATTTTTAACCCTCCAAAATGGCACTTGCCAGGGCACTCAGAATAATTTCCCTTCGGTTATGGTTAGTTCAGACATTGGTCTTTTCATATCTGGTGAGAAAATTTTGGGTTACTGTATAGCCTTTGTGCAGTAGCGCTCCAAAAATGTTAAATTTCACAAAAACCTTAAAAAGTGTATTTTCAGTGTTTTCCTTTGTTTTGAGTAATAACTTGTGTAATTGCTATTGTTCATGAATCTAGCACAATTTTACAAAACATTAGACTTTGTATAATTTTTAGACCATTGGATGAATAGTAGGTCGTGTACTTCCCCCACACATGGCTAGGCCCCGCCCACTCCCCTGTGCCACCGAATTTTGAGCTTGTATGTTGCATAACGAAACAAATGTAAATATGCAAGTGAACACTTTAGAACTAGCATAGAATTCCTTTTCACAGCCTCCCCTTCCCCCACCCCGGGGGCATTGCTTGGGGTTGAGGTTGGGGTGTGACCACCCACCAATAACTTGACATTGTCGGTACAATCATTGTCACTTCGGCAAAACTCATGTGTTTGCAAGCCGCAATGAATAATGACCATATCCACTGTCCTCTGATTGAAGTGCACCATCATTCCAATGATGTCCAGTCCTCCCCTCCCAGCTAGGCCCCGCCCCTTCCCTTGCCACTAAATTCAGATTTTGATTTCTGCATGTATTTGTCAAAATTAATATTGTAAATAGATGTCAATTTGCAAGTGAAGCTTTCATAATCTACACCAACAGGCGTACCCGTCTCACAGCCCACCCCCTGCCATCCCTCTTCCTACTCCAGTGCTCATTATGAGCAACTACCCCTCCCCTCCCAAAGAATTGTACAGAATATGTATTATTGTTAATGTTAGATATTGCCTTGCGGAAAGTCCACATTTTTACATACCCTATGTAGGTTTCGCTATTTTTTTGTAAACGTGGGAGTGGTTATGAATATCTGGAAAGCGCAGGGGGGGGGGGGGTTGTAATATGGATACTTGTACATGGTACACGTATATAATTCTGAAATTTGTTTTAACAAAATTGAAAATTGCATTTATTTTATTATTTTCAATACAGAGAAGTGATTTTGCGATTACGAGAGCAAATAACTCATATTTTTATATTAAAATACATGTACTTTAAAACAACTATCACTCTAGTGAAAACTCAAAATGGCCTCTATATTGATTGATTGAATTGAACGTGTAAATATGGTCAGATTAAGCACATACAGGTCGAATATAGTACCGTTATGGGTGCTGCTATGCCTTCCAAAATCGTAATTTCGTAATCAGCATGACATTTTGAGTCTCTTCCAAACTGTCATCAGTAGTGAACATGACCACACTTCTGTGGTGCATCCATTGTTACATGACAAGCAATCAAAATATATTGGTGCTTATAAATTACAGAATTGTTTGTATACAAGCAGGGAATGTCTTGTTAATGTGTTAATTTAAAAAAAATCAACTTCCCCACCGAACCACAAGTGCTTACAGATTTTAACCCTTTCTGGCGGGTATTTGGTTGTTTTTTTCTGAAAGGGAGGGGTACAGCACACTGTGATCCCATGTTGATTTGCATATACTTTGACCGATTTTCCTACAACCGATTTGGCAGGAAAATATTGGTTGACCATTACTCTATAATATGACATTCTTGGTTCTATTGCTGTTACCACTAGGGGTGTTTTTTATATATATATTTCCAAACTCTTGTCTAGATATCATTTTGAGAATAATTTCTGTATTTTTGTGTGAACATTCATCCCTGTCAAGCAATTGTATGCATCCATTGTTACTGCCATTGTGACTTATAATTACTGATTTTATTCCAAAAATGTGTGGGTTTTCAACCTGAATCGGCAAAACTAAAGTAAATATACACAATTGTGGTAATGTTATTTAATGCTCTGCAATTCATTCATATAATAACTATAAGAAACGTACATCAAAACAAACAAAATGGTACAGATTGAAAGGTGAATATTACATGCGCTTCTCGCACCAATGGCGGCCACGTTACATACTGAGCATGTGTTGTTGTTAATTAAATAGCCATGAATTTCAGTCATAGGATAATACTTCCGTGATAGGCTTTGAAAATGGAAGTATTTTTGACTTTAGTTTATGAGCACCGATGTCTTTACAACGGTTGCCATGGTAATAATAAGCACACTACAGAAGTGTATTTGGTGCCACAAAACTTCATGTTGATCAGGCAAATGCAAATTTGGAGGACAATTCCACTACAAAAATACTTCAGACCCTAACTACATGTATATAGCCAAGTCAAGTCAGAGTGAAATTCATGCAATCAAATTGATGCTATGTTCTCTCGCAGCTTTCACTGGAGTGATCGTTGTTTTAAAGTACATGTATTTCAATATAAACAAATAAGAGTTAGTTGCTCTCTAAATCGACAGATCTTTTCCGTTTTGAACATTATAAAATAAACGTCATTTTGTTCACCTCACCTTTTACTGTAATTCCAAAGTAGCTTGCAATATAAACAAATGTGTACAGCGTACATGCATGTGTCCAGATCACCCTTCCCACCCCTACCCACCCCCACGACACACCCCTTCTCCTCCTCACTTTTCGGATATTTCAAGCTGCCCCGTGTTGTAAAAAAGCCACCTTACATAATTCAGACTTTCCGCAAGGCCATATGCATGTATGTAATTTCAACAAAATTGTACTTGTTGACTTGTTGGGGAGGGTGTGGTTCTCTTTGAGCTTTGGGAGTGGGGGTGGCAGGGGAAGGGCTATCTGTGAAACGGCTGTTGGTGTAGATCGTAAAAAGTTCACTTTCAAATTGATATCTAGTATTTACAATTTAATTTAGGCATATACATGTACATGCAGAAATCAAAATCTGAATTTGGTGGCAAAGGAAGGGGCGGGGCCTAGCTGGGAGGGGAAGGACTGGACATCATTGGAATAATGGTGCACTTCAATCAGAGGACAATGGATATGGCCATTATTATTAATTGCGGCTGGCAATTACATGAGTTTTGCCCATGTGACAATAATTGTACCGACAATGCTAAGTTATTGGTGGGTGGTCACACCCCACCCTCAACCCCAAGCAATGCCCCTGGGGTGGGGGAAGGGGAGGCTGTGGAAAGGAACTCTATGTTATTTCTAAAGTGTTCACTTGCATACTACGTATTTACTTTTGTTTCGTTATGCAACATACACGGTCAAAATTCAGTGGCAGGGGAGTGGGCGAGGCCTAGCCAGGTGTGGGGGGAAGTGCACGACCTACTATTCATCCAATGGTCTAAAAATGATATGAACAGTCGGATTCTGTTTGTGAAAATGTGCTAGATTCATGAACAATACCAATTATACAAGTTTATTATCCCACCCAAAACAAAGGAAAACCATGAAAATAAACTTTTTAAGGTTTTTGTGAAATTTACCATTTCTGGAGCGCTACTGCACAAAGGCTATACAATAACCCAAAATTTTCTCACCAGATATGAAAAGACCAATGTCTGAACTGACCATATATATAGCCGAAGGGAAATTATTCTGAGTACCCTGGCAAGTGCCATTTTGGAGGGATAAAAATGGGGTAAAAATGCAATTTTTCTAGTTGTAAAAACATGCCGATTATAGGGCCTAAAAATAATATAAAGGAGATTTTTTAGAAGTGTTTTAATTTTTTTCTTGTAAGGGTAAGGATGATACTTTGTCGTGATATAGTTACTTTTGTGATATTACTTTGCAGTTTGGCTTGACGACCTTTGAAAATAACGCAAACAATTATTTTTTGCAGCCTAAAAATTGCCCAAAAATGGCCAAAACACATAAAGGCCCGTAACCATGGCAACGGGCAAAATATCGGATTAAAAAGTCTATTTTGGTTACTTGCTCCCAAAGTCCTTTCAGCCCACAAAGTATAAAAAAAAAAATATTTTTTGAGCGTGGACACTTATATGCAGTATTTACACGAACTGACTCTTAAACGTTCTCCGGAGGTCGGCCACAGCATACAGACCAGAACGTCGAGTTTATACCTCTGGCCAGAGCATTCATGCCTGGGACGTCGAGTTTATACCTCTGTTGGTTTCTTTTTCAGAACCAATCTCTTAATTTGAGAAATTATTCCCACGTGATTTTTCCGCAAACCTAGTATCCCCACCATGCAAAGGCTCCAATCTTACTTGAGTAAACCATTTTGGCTTTCAAAAATTGAACTGCAAAATGAAATTTGAATATGTAAGAAATAGGTTTTGGTATATCGTGTCTGCATTTCGTCAAGTTTGAGGGTCCTCGTATCTCAGCATTCAGTTTTTGGACGAATACCCATCAAAAAAAAATTCAAACAGTTTTAGAAATATCGGGCTTGTATAAATTGTTGTTTGCTTTTATAAAAGAACTACACAGTCAATTGTCGAGATAAAATGAAGTGTCGAGTTAACCCCTGTTCATGAACTGGTCACTGTTCATTTAAACATGTACTATCAGGGTGGGAGTGGGAGCTAGTGGATAGCCTGTACTCACCAAATGATGAGCTGCTCCCTGAATTTGGGAGGAAATAACTGTAGCGGATCGATATCCATCTTGGGTCCCAAAGTGCCTGCCACCAACTGCACGGACAAGTGTGCGCGGTCCTATACCAGTAGTAACCTGCAGTAACCTGCCTGCTGTACCAGTTCCTACAGAACAAGCGGGGATTGACAAAATTGTCTGGTAGGCTGTCAAGTCTCTGGACCCAGCGCCCGTACATCCCGGTATTTCCAACAAAACTTCCAGGGCGGAAACGCGAGTATCTTGGTATGTTCAGGTAGAATTTGTTGCCATATTGTCCGCAGGTGAAGCCCTGGATGACGTTGTCATTTGGCAGGAGGTTTTCGTTCCAGTTCATGCCGCAGCGCTCGTAGTTGAAGATAACATAGCCATGAATGTAATCTGTCACAAGCACAGCTTGGAAAGAGTTGGTACTCTGAAGAGAAAAAAATATATATATTTTAGATATCGGTTCTGAGTGTGATTTGCCTTCACTTACCAACAATATCCACAAGTTTTATTTAATGTCCACACTCTGGTGTAAATGTATATTTAAAAAAAAATATATATAGTATTATACAATACCATTTCACAAAACAGTGTAGAACAAAAACTGTTAGATAAACTGTTTATTTCTAAACACGTTGTATGCTGCAATTAAAAAACGTGAGTCTTTGTCACACAAGTCGTGTACTAGCACTTGTTGGACATGATTTTCAACGAAACGTTGAACAGGCAGAGTTAAAATTTGTACGAGGTTACACAGCGTACGAGGTTATATACAGACCTACGGTGGTAAAGCAATTGTGATGATGAACCCAAACTCATCACCGACTAAACTAACGATTCGCTTCTGCACCCGATCTAATAAAGACAGTGAGAGACATGATTTAAATCAAACAACCCTGTCACAAACACTTACTTTATCCGGTGAGAGGGCTTCTACATAGCGCCATGTGATGACAAGAGCCCAGGCTGCATTGAAGCTACCATACCGGGCAGACACGATGCTACTCAAGGTAGATAACATGGTGGAGCCACTGCCATCATATACCTGAAAAAAAGGCAGGAGAACTTATGCCGTGGTGTTGTAGGCTAAATAAAGTAAAGTGTTTTATAGAGACATTTTGAATGAGTAGATGAGGTGCTAGATCGGATGTTAATGGGGAGACTATACCACAGACTTGGGGCAGCTGTATACACCAAGATTAGTTCTGCCCAGGATTGTTATGATCTCGGTACAGCCACACGTTGTAGGTTAGAAGACCTAAGACAAGAAAGACTGGAATTACAAAAAAGAAAAAAGAAAACAAGAAAAAAAACACGAGGGTGATAAACAGGTCTGTGCATCAAATGACTTTGTTTCACTTTGACAATCAGTGTGCAAGCGGCAGTGTGTCCATCTAAAAGAGTTATTTTATGCAAGGAGTCGATTAAGTGACAGTTATTACAATGTATGTCTTCCAATGGCATGGATTAATTATTTATGTTTTATTGTGTGTGTGGGGGGGATTGGACTGGATGTGAACGCCGCCGTGCCCCCCTCCCCCTCCAAGAGAAAACTAAAACATCTCCACAGTTTATCTAATAATTATTGAACTAATTAATTAATTATTTAATTAATTTATTATTTTTATTTTCATTTTCTTGGGGGGGGGGGGGGTTGGGGGTTGAGATATGCCACTAACATGAGATGACTTCCATTAACGCCAACCCCGCCCCTGCTTGAATTCCTTCGTATGCACCTTTTTTGGTGTGAACCATATCCCACAGAATGAGTCTTAATCACGTGCTTAATCACTGCTACGTCTCTAAGCGCAAAGGGTGTATGCATGTCTGTAAGATAAAGGGTCTTTGGCATAATCAAGTACGAATCGAGCCTCAAATAAATAAGGTCAATTAAGGTCAGTTTCGTAGACTTATCAAGGACATTTTGATTGCACTCAACTGTGCAGTAATCACGCGAAGTCTGCGAGGAGTTAGAAGCTTGCTTTTCTTATGCACTACAAAGAGCACGCGCTGCTCTCAATCTGATGTATAATTCCGGGAGAAAATATTGAGTTACTCCTTTAGATTCCTTTAGATAATTGTTTCGGGGCTTGCTATTCTAAGATTGCTCTAATTACTACAAACTCGTTTTGTTCAGTTGGGTAAAAGAGGTTATTTTAAAGATGTTTCCCACAAAGACACTTTATAAAAAAGAAAAACTAGCCAGGGGCTAAGGACTGCTGAGCTTTGTTGTAATTGGTCTGTGTCAAAATAAGCTTTGTTCGGTTGATTTTAAAAGTCCGCAGTATAATTTTGATTTTCGCATGACAGAACGGATAAGGTTACTTAGTATTTTCTTAAAGTTGGACAGGGTTCACTGTCCTAGACGACACGGCAACACAAAACTGAAACAAACTAACCTGAAAGAAGACATTCTTTGTTTGAGAAAACCTTCTGCCGTTGACGTCCGCCCAAAAAGGAGCAATCATTTTTGTTGGGCCCCTGAAGAAAGATTTTCTGGTGCCTGGGTAACCTCGTTTGTTCAGACGTCGCGCATTGGAAAAGACAATGACACCATTATCTGTGAACTGCAAAAACAGACAAGTCAGAGATGTGTCAGGACCGTGAAAAAAGGTTTTAAATTATGTTATTGGATTATAATTATTTTAAAATATGGAGGTGCGTATAATTTCATGACACAGCTAAGAACAAATTTGTGTGTTGACAAAATCCCTTGTCCATTTCACAGAGACCTACATTACACAGCCAAGGGCCAGCTAACTGAGCCAGGGCCAAATTTGTGTCCAATAACAACAAAATCTACATGTGCACACCACCGGTAGCGTGAAATCTGCTTGATTTTGTAGCTTTTGTCGCTACACTTGGCACAATGTCTGTGCTTACTGTTTAGCAGCACCTTGAAACTGGCCCTTGGTGAGAAAAACCAACTGATGTGACTTGTGTCCTTTCACAAATCTTTTACAAAGTACTGACACATTCTCAACCCTGGGTTTCTATTAAACCAAATCACAAATGTCTACACAATACTAAGCTTTTTCCTGCCGAAAATACCACGATGTGTTGTTCTGAATGACACTTAGTGTCAGATGCACAATTAAAGAAGCGGTTCCTCTGGGTAAACCCCAATAAACTGTGCATTACCGCGCGGTAAACCTAGAGGTTTTTCCGGGTTGGACTACTTGTCTTGTCAGACCGTCTTCTAGGAAGCGGTTTTCAAAATGATTTATTTTAGGCATTAAGACTAGTTGCTTTCCTCAACCGTTTATTGTTACCTCCACCACCGATCAATAATTACATTTTCCCCCAGAAATGCAAGGGATACATCCTATTAATTTCAATAAAGCAGAACGTCCATATTTATTTTACACAAGAATGGAGGTCCCACATATTCTTGTTCCGTTAGTGTTGTTTGCTAGGGTAAGTTTGGCATCCAATGGTCAGTATGATTGTAAATAAATTGAATGTTCGCTACAGCCCATTAGTAGGCACACATGTTTTGCATTATTATAGTCCAGTACAATGCTACTGCGTGTGAATAAACAAATAAGGTATACTTAAGCGGTGACCTCGAACTTCAATGCAGGTGTTCTATTCCAAAAAAAATATGCATTTTCCTCTTGTTTTTCATAAGTCATACTTACATAGATTTTCTCATGCAGCTCATTGCAGTAAGGAAAGAAATTTGGTGGGCTGATGGTTCGTGAGATCAAGTCTTTGTTAGACGACAGTGATCGCTGTTTAGACAAAAGGGGATTATTTTTTTTGAATTCAGTGCGCCATCGATATGATTCAAATAATAAAGAAAAAAATGTTTTAAAAAAGACAACCTATCTATAAAACAAATCCTCCCGATTCTTCAATGTTTGCAATTTAAGTAGTCTCTACTTTAATAAAAAAACAAACAATAACAAAGTAATTTGGAGTAAGGACACTGTGTATTTCAGTACTATCGACCTGTTCCTAACTGAAACAGGTTGGCTGCAATTTCAAACAGGGATTCAACAGTTATGTAATGATTTTCACAAATGGTTAATAAATGAACACGTATTATACATTGCATTTATTCCCTGGCTACTCAATAAACACAAATAGTGCTGCGATAGTTTGGTACAGGGTGTAACAGGTACATGCGGTGATGCACCTTATTCAGCCATTTGTGATCGTGCTCCCTGAAGAGATTTATTAAATTGTAACTGTTGAATGGGATGGTCCCAGACTATTTATGTGTTCAAAACTTCACTTTCACTTATTTTTAAATGTGGCTTGATAAGGTATATTTAATCACCGATTTTCAATTATTCACAGAGCTGGCTGATACTGAATTGTAATTTATTTTGTGTTCTTGCTCTCTTTTCTATTCGCGGGTCCAAGAAAGGAAGAATTTACCTTTCTTTTTGAATCAATAATTGTAAGGTGTCCACTTAGAATGAGGTTCCAAAGTTGATACAAATCAAATATTCAGAAACTCATGCACAGTGAAATGAAAGTTTACTTACGGGTTGTAGTTCTTGTGAAAGACGCCTATCTCCGACAGCGGCTCCAAAAGGAACAAAATTGCCCTCTGTTTTGGAAAAGGGCAAAATCATTGGTAAAACAACTTTTCTTCCAAAAGGCTAGCATTTGTTCTGCAGAATATGCTTGTAACAGAAACACTTTTTTTTTAGCTCCAAAAGGATATCAGTCATATATTTTTGGAGTAAAAACAAAAAGCAGTTGCAAACTCGTCCCAGACATTTATATATAAGGTTGGCTCCTTTTGGCTTCACAAATTTGCCATGTAGAAACAATATTTAACAAAAAATAACAGCTGTGAACTAAAAAAAAACACCCTTTTCTCATTAATGGGGTACCAACACTAATGGATTTCTTACCATAGACACTGAATGAGAAGCTCCTTGAAGTACTGCAGATTTCAACCATAACATCGCAAGTCACTGTGTGAGATCCAACACCAAAAGAGATGCCTCCGCTCAGAGGCACAGCATTTCCGTTCTGATTGGTACAACTGATGGATTGGTCGTCCAAGTATCTGCCAGTCACTGCAGGCCACGAAACTACGACATCATTCTGTCCAGGCAGGGTACACTGGTCAACAACCGATGGCACCGTTATGCGGGGCTTTGCTGTGGAGACAAATGAGGTATTGACTGAATGTAAATCTAGAGGTTCGTGATTGTTATTCAAATACTCACATAAAACCACATGTGGAAAACACAATCTTGTTACATTTTCAAATTAACCACAAGAGGGGTCGAACTCACCAGTTGCACAATAATGATATTTTATTTAGAAATGGTACCCGAAGTAGAAATTTCCAAAGGGTTGTACACACACTTTTTCCAAACTTACATTACCACTGACCTCAATTTTAACTCTAGCCCATTTGCGACTCTACAATTTTTGCCTCGAAATAGGAGTCGTGACATCAGGAAGACAATGAAATGTCTCCCTAATTTCCACTCTCTTCCAAAGGTATACCGAAAAAGCTATGACTAAAAAACGTCTCCTTATGGGTATATTAGTAGAAATTTACAGTTGAACAAACGTTTCGACTGGGCAGGTTTTGAACCTGTGACCTTAGGATTACCGTTCTGACACGCTACTAATGGAGCTATGAATACGCCTTAGTTACACGCCTCATTAAGACCTTAACATGGTTAATTTGATAGATTATATATGCACAGAACTGTATTTGTTATGATAATAGCCTAGCAATGTAACATCCAACAATGTATACGAAATTTCACAGACGAGTGTGTCCTATTCAAAAAGCAAATTGAGCCTGATTATGTTCACGGTGTTCTACAAAGTGTCCTAAAAATAATGGTGCATGTTAACCCCGCCATTTTCGCCAACTTACTATCGGAATTTACTGGAAATGTTTACACGATCTTCAAGGTTACAGATTTAGCTTGATGATACCGTTGTTTGATTAAATGATTGCTTTTGTAAATCCAGAGATATGTTTAAATAACCACAAAGCCCCCCCCCCCCAAAAAAAAAAACCAAACATCTGTGCCACTTTTAAGGAGCTTTAAAGATCAGACAATGCCAGTATGGCTCTTTTGATAACATTATCCCTATGGGTGTAAGAAAAACATTCCATTCACAGGACAATATAGGATTAAGTTCTTATGTTGAAACAATTTACTAGTACAAACAGGTTAACTTCTTTAAAACTTCAATGAAAGAGTTCAATCAAATATATATAAATATTGCACACTCTGCTTAATTTTTTTGTAAATCACTAGCAGTAAACTGATTTGGTTTTAGACAAGGACTATACTGATTTGAACTGCTTCACAGAAAGTGGCAAAAAATGGGTTTCTTGTTTTTGCCGCTATTCAAACACATCTTTAGATTTTCAAGAGCAATCGCATTGAAACAAACGGTATTCTCGAGCTAAATCTATTACCTTGAAGATGGTGAAAGCATCCGCAAAAAAAAGGATGAGTTTACATGCACCATTTTGTTCAGGACGCCCTGTAATTTGTCACCATCTAAATTTACATCAGGGATGCCACTCAGAAGCATTGAAGTTAACCCATGCAAGCCGTGGGTTCACTCAGGGGCCCTCTGTGTTAAGCTGTGACACAGCTAGTACATGTACAGTCTGGAGGACTCCACATGAACACGAAAGTAATGAATTTAAAGGTCATCTAATGGCAAAGAAAAGTCTCTGAAAATCATTTTTCCCATCAATTAACAAGCTCGATCGGATCTTGAAAGCTGCATTTCAACACAATTGTGTTGACCTTTGACCCCATAGCTGTAGATCAGATGAAGAGATCGCCCACCATGGACATTTTTTTAAATGTCTAACCTGGGCACAATTGTTGACAGCGCTACTTTTGTCATTTGGGCTTGTTTGAAATCTGACGTTGTTACGTTGTTGTAGCCTTGACCCCATTATGACCTCTGACCCAATTGGAAATGTTGGGCCGGGCTACTGATACCTGTGACAAAGTTTGGTGGCAATCAGTCATAATATGTAGAAGCAATAGACAATGTCAACGTTTGTTACTAACTAACTAGCAAACTAACCAACGTACAGACTAACAGAGAGACATGATGATTTGTAGGGCTGCTACCCACAGCTAAAAAAAATATACAGAGTAGGTGAATGTCATGGAATGAATTTGGCAGCATTTCCCTCACCTTCACAACACTGGTTAAAAACACATGAAAGGTATTACGTGTTAAGTAAGCCTTCCCGTGTCTTGACTTTACACTTGAATCTTGGATTATTTCTTACCGAATACATGGAAATCGAATGCCCCCACTGCTGTGCAACCAGCATTATTGGTGACAACGCAGGTGTGGACGTGTGTATAGTCCTGCAGGTACCACCAACCCCCTGTGAGCGGCATGGAGATTCCCCACGCTATGCAGACGATTTGGTTGTTGTTGCTGTGCATGGCGGTCACTTGGGGCCATGACACCTGGGCATACACCCACCACGAGACCGCACAACGATTGTCGACAACTGGCAGGTTAAGAATCGGTGATTCTATGTGGGTAGAAAAAAAGGGACAATCGTTACATAATAAATTATTATTCAGCAAAATTTTCCGCACAGTGTTGAATGCACTTGGGCAACGACACGCTAGACCTTTACGAAGCACCAACACGAAAACCGTTTTTTATATTACTTTGAAAACAAGCACATCCAAATGAAAGAACTCGATTTCCTCTGAAATTCGAATTGAAATTCGAACCAGTCATCAGACCCCGGTAAGCTCGGTGGTCGAGTGGTAAGACGTCTGCACTAGTATGCAGGATGTCGTGAATTCGAGTGATTTTCTCTCACATTTCACTCGGAGGATATCACGCTGAGTATACAGTGTATCAGTGAAGGGCATAACTTAAATTTGAATTTTCCTCATCCCAACGCAAATTTTATTTTATTACTCAGATCATAAGTGGACACAAAAAAATTGACTACTGGACCACAGGTTACATCAATCAAAAGCAAATATGTGGATGGCGCTGTGTTCCAAAAGCTCTAGGACAGGCGCGGTTCTAGAGCTAATATATATATTGTTTTGGAGGGGTTGGGTCTAGGGTGCGGGTAGATCGAGAATGTTTTGTTCAGGGAGGCGTTCTAAAAATTCTCTGGACACTAAGGCCTCTGAAAATCAACAGGTGGGGGCTTGTGCCATATCTTTAATGGGGAGCGCTGACAAAATCCTACAATCAGGCATACTATTTACTTAACGTGTACAAATGCACCCTTCTCACGACTTTTTATTTAGGGGGAGACCGTTCCCATCCACCTCACACTCTGACATTTTGCTAGTGCAATTTTTTATAGAACTGTTTTTATGGGGGGGGGGTTAGATTTTTTGGGGGCGGGCTAAAGTCCCCAGCCCCCCGTAGAACCGCCACTGCCCTGGTACACAGAGCAGAGCACAAGTGCATGGTGGCGACGGTGCTCAGAAGTTCCCATCATCTCCTATTTCAGTAATGAAGGGGTACTTATGCTCAGACCCTAAGGGGGTTGAAAAGACGGTACACTGTTACCTACACCAAACTTTAATATGCTTTCTTACTTACGTCGGACAGTGAACGAGAAGCTTTCTGAAACGGAACAATCATTGCTGGTGACCTGACAGGTCACGGTGTGAGCGCCCACAGAAAAGGCTATACCGCCACTGAGAGGCACGGCAATTCCTCCTTCACTGCATGAGATGGCTTGTCCGCCCAGGTCGGTGCCAGATACTGCAGGCCAGCTCACAGTGGCGGTTGCTACACCGAAATCAGTGCATTGGTCGTCCACGTCTGGTACCGTTAGCGATGGAGATGCTGTGGATAACACGTACAGTCAAAACTTCTCATTATGCAGACATGGATAAAAGTACTTCCAGTACTGCCTCAGCACGTCATGATTTAATGGAATCACCGGGGAATACAATGTTAATACAGTGGAATATAAGTGATCATGGTTATTTCCACTGCAAGTTCCGTGGGGAACTGTTGATGGAGGTAATTGGCAAACCGATGGTAGCCTGGAGTATGATTTTTGTGTGAAAAAGATCATGTGTTTCCCTGGGCTAGCTGTGCCCAATATTTTCAGCTGAGGACACTTTTTTTTTTCAAATGGAAGGATTCGCCTTGACTGTTTTCGCACGCTTTGCTTAAATTGAAGAGCAGGATGAAATACCCATTTTCCCACCAGACTAAGATAACGTAGATGCAAGTCTCACCAACAACAGCAACTGCGAAGATTTTTGATGCCATGCAACCACCGCTATTGGTCACTGAGCAGGTTACGGTGTGAGTTCCTAGCGGGAAGTTACCTCCAACCAGATACACAGACAATGCACCTGATGTACACTGAATGATCTGACTGTCGGTGTTGGTACCAGTTACTGGACTCCATAACACTTGAGTTGTCACCTGATTCGGATCTGTGCAACTAACAGGGACCACAGGCACTGAAATTGATGGTGAAGCTATTGGGGAAAAAAAAGACCCAAGGAAGGTGAGATGCGATCTTCAAAAAAATTAAACAGGATGTCCAAATTTGCTTTAAATTTATATCCTGTCAGAGGCAAAATCTTCCACAAACTGTTACTTAAAGAAAAACATACACCACTACAAATATAATGTTTGATACCTGATACAACAAACGTGAAGCTGTTTGAGCCTGAGCAACTATTGGAATTGGTAACGCTGCACGTGATTGTGTGCGATCCTACTCCAAAGGTGCCACCAGAGATCGTCACTCCAGTACCGTCTCCAGAATCAGTACAAGTGATGCTTGCACCATCAGCATCGGTGGCAGTCACAGTGGTCCATGTCACAGTAGCTGTAGAAGAGCTTTCATCGGTACATTGCGGACCCACGCTGGGCACAGTCACAGATGGAGAAGCTGTTTCAAACACAATATCAAATGACCAATGTCGAGTGATTTTCGAAGTTGGGCACGTGCAAGGTTGAAAGAAAGTACTACATTTGGACTTGAACCTGCGGTCTTTGGAATATCGTAGTAGAGCCCAACTGAGCCCTATCCTGACAGTCTTCCAGCTTGTCAATGTCTTTGCCCAGTAAGAAGACATCAATCTACACGCGCCATGTAGCCAGGGATCACACCAGAATACACAATGCTAATAACATTCTGCTAATAATTCTGCTGACCTGGGTATGGCGAACAGGCATCACTCAGTAAGGATATTGGCTTTTTTGCTTCAAAACAATAGCGCAAACAAAATATTTTTTTGTAAAAATATGGAAACGGACTTGGAGCCAACATAGTGCATTTTAGGTTGAACGTTTGGTTGAACGTTAGGTTGAATATTAGTTGACTGATGTGGGACTCAAACTGCTTTAAAACTGAACTGATGTTTAACCAGCTAAGCTATCAAGCCCTAGGGTGACATCCCAATGTCTTGGTCAATGCTGCCTCATTTGAAAAAGACGATTCAGGGAATAAATGTTAACAATACATTTGGCAGACTTAATGGTTCTAGACATGTCAATATACCTGCTATAGCAAACGTGAAGCTATTGGAGCCTGTGCAACTGCCAGAATTAGTTACAGTGCACGTGACTGTGTGCGATCCTACTCCAAAGGTTCCACCGGTGGTTGTCACACTGGCTCCATCTCCAGAATCACTGCAAGAGATGCTCCCTCCCGCAGCATTGGTAGCAGTTACGACTGGCCAAGTTACAGAGGCTGTAGATGCACCAACATCTGCACACTTCGGACTCACCGCTGGCACATTCACAATTGGTGTCGCTGTGCACGAAAATGAATAAGTGAAAAGACACATTTCAAGGTATCCGGTCCTTATATTCAGAGGAATTTGAAAGCCACTGCTGCCATATTTGAAACTTTATGAATTAGAGATTAATGCTTTTGTCGTCTCCACTTCCTATTTCCTAAGTAAACTGAAAAATATGAGGTATTAAAGTTTGAATAAATAATAGTACAAGTAAAACAAACAAAAAACAAAGGTCACTTTGAATGTTGTGATTCAGTACAAATAGGCAATTCCATGCTTACAAGGACATGACCCCCCATCATGTCCAAACTGTATCACTTTATATGCAATGTAATTGTTTTAACGTCAGGTTTCTACAATCGTTAGAGAATAGAAAGCTCATACCTGATCAGAATTGTGTTCGCTACGTGTTTAGTACAAAGCTAATCATTGTGTTGTCTGGGCAGTAATGCTTGGATATTGAAGAATTAATGCGGGATCAGTAAACATTTTTAAATGAAAATTACATAATAACTTACAGATGCAAGTTATGTTGCAACTTAAAAATAATTTCACTTTAGCTGATATAGAAACCACTAATAAAAAGACAATTAGGCCTAAGCTGTAGAACGTATGCATACCCAACTCCCAGCTGTATTAACTGGAACCTATCCCCCTCCCTACCCCTATCCCCCTCCTTACCCCTCCCCAGCCCCGACGCCACCCTACTTTGTATTCCATTACTTTACGGCAAATTACCGTTAAATTCACGGGAAATCCGTGTTGTAATTATGGTAAATTCACGGGAAATCTGTGTTTTAATTATGGTCACCATTATCTTTGGAAACCGTCACTGATATTGTTTAAGGGCTTTTTGGCATATTATTATTAATGCCATGTCGAAATCAATAAACAGAGTTAGAAGTTCAAGTACACTGCACCATACACATGTTTACATCATGAACATGTTTTGTGAATAAGTTCAATCAATATATCACAAGACAAATTCAAAAACGTATTCGTAATCCGTCGTGTCCGATGAAAACAACCGGTTTTTTTTTCGTCTTTTCTCGGAAATGGTGAAACGTAGTGTTCGCTTCCTTTTAACTAGATGTTCGAAATTGGATAAGTAAACAATCCAAATCATTTTTTGGGGGGTAGTGGGGATTTCAGGACCTAGTACCCCTTTAAATCATATTTAAAAAGGTTCCAATTACAAATCAAATCTTACCGATTACATCGAAGGTGAAGTATGCTGATGCCGTGCAACCACCATCATTGCTCACAGTGCAGGTTACATTATGAGAGCCTACTGGAAAGTCTCCTCCTGTGACTGTTACACTGGTTCCCCCTGCATCATCCGTACAAGTTATTGCTTGACCATCCGAGTTGGTGGCGTTCACTTGATCCCATGACACTGGAATTGATGCTTCCCACGGTGCAATGCACTCGTCACCAACAGTCGGCACGGTCAAGACGGGTGTTGCTGTGAAGCAAAAAGACAAACTCCACTTATTATTGCAATAATACAATTACACTCCAAATCATCAAATTACTCCATTGATTAATAAACGATCCATGCAGTAATACTATGCATACTTTTAATTGAAAGATTTCCTTTTCAATATGCAATTGTTCCCCTCATAAAATTCGGAATGAAGCAATTTCAGAGACTATTTTGATAATGTTTGAGGGATTTTTGGCCTAGTATCATTAATGCCAGGTCGAAATCAAGTAACAGATTACAAGATCAAGTACACTGCACCATACGAATGTTTACATCATGAACATGTTTTGTGAATAATTTCAATCAATATACCACGAGCCAAACTAAAAAAACGTTTTGGTACTCGGTCATGTTCGATGTAAACAACCGGGTTTTTTTTTTCGTCTTTTCTCGGAAATGGTGAAACATAATGTTCGCTTCCTTTTAACTAGATGTTTGAAATTGGATAAGTAAACAATCGAAATCATTACTTGTTGTTTTTTTTCTTTTTTTGGGGGGGGGGGGGGCATTTCAGAACCTAGTACTCCTTTAAATCATATTTGAAAAGCTGTCAATTACAAATAAAATCTTACCGATAACATCGAACGTGAAGTATGCTGATGCAATGCAACCACCATCATTGGTCACAGTGCAGGTCACATTATGAGACCCTACTGGAAAGTCTCCTCCTGTGATTGTCACATTGGTTCCTCCTGCATCATCCGTACAAGTTATTGTTTGACCATCCGAGTTGGTGGCGTTCACTTGATCCCATGACACTGGAATTGATGCTTCCCCCGGCGCAATGCACTCGTCACCAACAGTCGGCACGGTCAATACGGGTGTTGCTGTGAAGCAAAAAGACAAACTCCACTTATTATTCTAATAATACAATTACACTCCCAATCATCAAATTACTCCATTGATTAATTAATGAAATTAATGAAATATTTCCTTTTTAATAGGCAATTGTTCCCCTCATAAATTTCGGAATGAAGCAATTGCAGTGATGATTTTGATATTGTTTGAGGGATTTTTGGCCTAGTATTATTAATGCCATGTCGAAATCAATGAACAGATTAACAAGTTCAAGTACACTGCACCATACGAATTTTTAAATCATGAACATACTTGTGAATAATTTCAATTAATATACCACCAGCAAAACTGAAAAAAAAAACCGTATTCGTACTCCGTCGTGTTTGCTGTAAACAACCGGGTTTTTTTCGTCTTTTCTCGGAAATGGTGAAACATAATGTTCGCTTCCTTTTAACTAGATGTTTTGAAATGGGATAAGTAAACAATCCAAATCAATTTTTTTTTTGGGGGGGGGGGGGTTTAGGAGATCAGAATTGTGTATGTAAAGTTTCCAATTGTTCACAGTCAGTATTTTCAGTTTTACTGTAACATGTAACTGTTATAGCGTTGTCCCACACAATAAGATTTAATAGCTAGGGTGCAATGAAAACTTATTTGCCCAAAACCTCTTCAAGTGTGCCAGAAAAAGAAATGTTTCATGATTTAGAACCTGAAGGCAAAAAGTTCGCAGTTTGGAAGTAACATTTATCCATTACGTGAAATTGTCAGTGATGAAGAAATAATGAATAATAATACACAGATTTTATATGTAACTACCTAATGTACTGGATGCCAATGGTATAAAAATGGTCAAATTTAAGATGACAAATCTGCTATGGCAACCTGTTATCACGTGTAAAATTTCGGTTATAATGTAAAATAAATGTGTTAAATCGAAATGTTAATGATGTGTTTGTGGAAAGGTTACCTCATTGAATATACTACCAAAAGAACCATTCATAAAATTACCCTTAAACACCCTGTCCAAAGTGGTTTGGTGCAAGCCTTTTAAAACAAGACATAATACATACAATAAACGAGTAATATTTACCACATGTGGTTGCTACTTGAGTGGTGGTTGGTCCTGGAGTGGTGGTTGCTCCTGAAGAGGTGGATGGTTCTGTAGTCACAGTGGTTGTGAATTCTGTAGTCTCTGTGGTGGTTGGTACTGTAGTCACTGTGGTGGTTGGTACTGTAGTCACTGTGGTGGATGCTTCTGTCATCATTGTGGTGGTTGGTTCTGTAGTCACAGTGGTTGTGGATTCTGTAGTCTCTGTGGTGGTTGGTACTGTAGTCACTGTGGTGGTTGGTTCTGTAGTTACAGTGGTGATCGGTTCTGTAGTCACGGTGGGTGTAGATTTTGTAGTCTCTGTTGTGGTTGGTACTGTAGTCACTGTGGTGGTTGGTTCTGTAGTTACAGTGGTGGTTGCTTCTGTAGTAACTGTGGTGGTTGGTTCTGTAGTCACTGTGGTTGTTGGTTCTGTTGTCACTGTGGTGGTTGGTTCTGTAGTCACTGTGGTGGTGGGTTCTCTAGACACTGTGGTGGTTCGTTCTGTAGCCACAGTGGTGGTGGATTCTGAAGTCACAGTAGTGGTTGGTACTGTAGTCACTGTGGTGGTCGGTTCTGTAGTCACAGTGGTGGTTGGTTCTGGAGTGGTGAGTGGATCTTGCGTGGTGGTTGGTTCTGGAGTGGTGGTCGGTTCTGAACAAGACAAAGTATTATAAAAAAGAAACAGGTGCTGAAAGTATATGATAGTGATTGCTATTTTCATCTCGTCCTTTAATAGGTTTTAACAAATATATTGTGTCTTCCTTATTTAAGATAATTCTTCCTTTTCTAAAAAAAAATGAACGACTGCACACTGTCAAGTGGTAATTTCGTTTGTGTGTACCCTGCAGACACACAGAACTCCCAAGAGAAAAAAAAGTATTTATAATATAAATATACACTTTTATAGAAACAACATCATTGGAAAAAAAATGTATTCATTTATCGGGCTACAACCCGATACTCCCATGGTTTGATAGTCCCGAGGGTCATTAGTCCAAAGGTTCGTTAGTCCGAAGCTTCAATAGCCCGAATGCTCGATAGTCCGACGGACACCTTAGTACGAAAACATAAGAAGGTTAAATTGTCCGAAGGTTCGATAGGCCGAATGGACGATAGGGTTTGATAGTCCAAATCGACAATATGGTCCAATAGTCCGAATGGACGCTGAGGTTCGATTTGAGAATTACAACTTAAAAGCTTACCGATTACATCGAACGTGAAGTATGCTGATGCCGTGCAATTACCATCATTGGTCACAGTGCAGGTTACATTATGAGAGCCTACTGGAAAGTCCCCTCCTGTGATCGTCACATTGGTCCCCCCTGCATCAACCGTACACGTTATTGCTTGACCATCTGTGCTGGTTGCGTTCACTTTATCCCATGTCACAGGAACTGATGCTTGGCCATGTGCAATGTACAGATCATCAACATTCGGCACATCAAATCTTGGTATTGCTGCAGAGAAATTTACACTATTTATTTATTATATCAAATTTATTTATTATATATTTTATCAAGGATAACATTGTTTTAAGTGATGTAGTGTATTTAAAGTTTGCGTAATATTGTCCTGTCTCTATACAAAAGTGATAAGTAATATGAATAGCTACCCGACTCATTACACATGGACTAAAACCCACAGCCTGCAGCTTTACACGAACCAAATGCCCCTAACCACCAGGCCAGAGCCCTCACACCGTTTTTATGAGACACTCAGATTCCTCCCAATAATTAGTCACAACAATTCACCCACGAAATCAGATAAAACTCAGCTTTAGCGCTTTAAAGTATCATTTTTTGAGTATTTGACCAAAAAATAATACCTGATACGAGAAATGTGAAGCTATTGAAGCCATAGCAACCCTCATGATTGGTTACACTGCACGTGATTGTGTGTGATCCTGCTCCAAAGGTTCCAGCAGAGGTCGTCAATCCAGTTCCGTCTCCAGAATCAATACAAGTGATGTTTCCACCCCCAGCATTGGTCGCGGTTACATTAGTCCAAGTCAAAAAAAGTGTGGTTGCACCAACAGCTAGACACTGCAGACCAACAGTCGGCACATTCACAGTTGGCGGTGCTAAAAAAACAAAGTTACAATTTAGAACAAATAGGCCATTCAATGCTTACAAGGACATGACCCTCCATCGTGTCCGAACTGTATCACTTTGTATGCATGAATTTGTCTTAAGGTCAAGTTTTTAGAACCGCTAGAGAAGAGGAAGCTCATATCTGATCACAAATGTGAATGTAAAGTTTCCAATAATGTTCACAGTCAGTATTGGCAGCCCAACTGCAATGAGTATGTAAAAGTTAGGGCTTTGTCCCACACCAATAAGAATTAAAAGATAGGGAGCAATGAGAATAACACGTTAAATGTATACCTGTTGATTTGCCCAAAACATCTTCAAGTGTACCAGAAAAAAAGTTTCAATATTTAGAAACCGAAGGCAAAATGTTGGCAGCTTGGAAGTAACCTCCATCCATTGTGTAGAATTGTTAGTAATGAAGAATGACAAATCCGCTTTGTCAGCCAGTTGTCATGTGTAAAATTTCGGTTATAATGTAAAATAATTTTGTTATGTGTAGATGTTAATTATGCATTTGTGGAAAGCCTACTACATTGTATATACTACCAAACGAATCTTTCATACAATTACCCCAAAACACACCTTCCAAAGTGACCCGGTGCGAGCCTTTTAAAACAGAACATAATCCATACACTATGAAAGCAATATTTACCACATGTTGTTACTTGGGTGGAGGTTGGTACTTGGGTGGTGGTTGGTTCTGGAGTGGTGGTTAGTTCTGGAGTGGTGGTTGGTTCTGGAGTGCTGGTTGGTTCTGGAGTGGTGGTTGGTTCTGGAGTGGTAGTTGGTCCTGAAGTGGTGGTTGGTTCTGGAGTGGTGGTTGGTTCTGGAGTGGTAGTTGGTCCTGAAGTCACTGTGGTGGTAGGTTGTGTAGTCACTGTGGTGGTAGGTTCTCTAGTCACTGTGTTGGTTGGTTCTGTAGAAACTGAGGTGGTTGGCTCTGTAGTCACAGTGGTGGTAGTTTCTGTAGTCACTGTGGTGGTTGGCTCTCTAGTCACAGTTGTGGTAGTTTCTGTAGTCACTGTGGTGGTTGGTTCTGTAGTCACTGTGGTGGTTGGTTCTGCAGTCACTGTGGTGGTTGGTTCTGTAGTCACTGTGGTTGTTGGTTCTGTTGTCACTGTGGTGGTTGGTTCTGTAGTCACTGTGGTGGTGGGTTCTCTAGACACTGTGGTGGTTCGTTCTGTAGCCACAGTGGTGGTGGATTCTGAAGTCACAGTAGTGGTTGGTACTGTAGTCACTGTGGTGGTCGGTTCTGTAGTCACAGTGGTGGTTGGTTCTGGAGTGGTGAGTGGATCTTGCGTGGTGGTTGGTTCTGGAGTGGTGGTCGGTTCTGAACAAGACAAAGTATTATAAAAAAGAAACAGGTGCTGAAAGTATATGATAGTGATTGCTATTTTCATCTCGTCCTTTAATAGGTTTTAACAAATATATTGTGTCTTCCTTATTTAAGATAATTCTTCCTTTTCTAAAAAAAAATGAACGACTGCACACTGTCAAGTGGTAATTTCGTTTGTGTGTACCCTGCAGACACACAGAACTCCCAAGAGAAAAAAAAGTATTTATAATATAAATATACACTTTTATAGAAACAACATCATTGGAAAAAAAATGTATTCATTTATCGGGCTAAAGGTTACAACCCGATACTCCCATGGTTTGATAGTCCCGAGGGTCATTAGTCCAAAGGTTCGTTAGTCCGAAGCTTCAATAGCCCGAATGCTCGATAGTCCGACGGACACCTTAGTCCGAAAACATAAGAAGGTTAAATTGTCCGAAGGTTCAATAGGCCGAATGGACGATAGGGTTTGATAGTCCAAATCGACAATATGGTCCAATAGTCCGAATGGACGCTGAGGTTCGATTTGAGAATTACAACTTAAAAGCTTACCGATTACATCGAACGTGAAGTATGCTGATGCCGTGCAATTACCATCATTGGTCACAGTGCAGGTTACATTATGAGAGCCTACTGGAAAGTCCCCTCCTGTGATCGTCACATTGGTCCCCCCTGCATCAACCGTACACGTTATTGCTTGACCATCTGTGCTGGTTGCGTTCACTTTATCCCATGTCACAGGAACTGATGCTTGGCCATGTGCAATGTACAGATCATCAACATTCGGCACATCAAATCTTGGTATTGCTGCAGAGAAATTTACACTATTTATTTATTATATCAAATTTATTTATTATATATTTTTATCAAGGATAACATTGTTTTAAGTGATGTAGTGTATTTAAAGTTTGCGTAATATTGTCCTGTCTCTATACAAAAGTGATAAGTAATATGAATAGCTACCCGACTCATTACACATGGACTAAAACCCACAGCCTGCAGCTTTACACGAACCAAATGCCCCTAACCACCAGGCCAGAGCCCTCACACCGTTTTTATGAGACACTCAGATTCCTCCCAATAATTAGTCACAACAATTCACCCACGAAATCAGATAAAACTCAGCTTTAGCGCTTTAAAGTATCATTTTTTGAGTATTTGACCAAAAAATAATACCTGATACGAGAAATGTGAAGCTATTGAAGCCATAGCAACCCTCATGATTGGTTACACTGCACGTGATTGTGTGTGATCCTGCTCCAAAGGTTCCAGCAGAGGTCGTCAATCCAGTTCCGTCTCCAGAATCAATACAAGTAATGATTCCACCCCCAGCATTGGTCGCGGTTACATTAGTCCAAGTCAAAAAAAGTGTGGTTGCACCAACAGCTAGACACTGCAGACCAACAGTCGGCACATTCACAGTTGGCGGTGCTAAAAAAACAAAGTTACAATTTAGAACAAATAGGCCATTCAATGCTTACAAGGACATGACCCTCCATCGTGTCCGAACTGTATCACTTTGTATGCATGAATTTGTCTTAAGGTCAAGTTTTTAGAACCGCTAGAGAAGAGGAAGCTCATATCTGATCACAAATGTGAATGTAAAGTTTCCAATAATGTTCACAGTCAGTATTGGCAGCCCAACTGCAATGAGTATGTAAAAGTTAGGGCTTTGTCCCACACCAATAAGAATTAAAAGATAGGGAGCAGTGAGAATAACACGTTAAATGTATACCTGTTGATTTGCCCAAAACATCTTCAAGTGTACCAGAAAAAAAAGTTTCAATATTTAGAAACCGAAGGCAAAATGTTGGCAGCTTGGAAGTAACCTCCATCCATTGTGTAGAATTGTTAGTAATGAAGAATGACAAATCCGCTTTGTCAGCCAGTTGTCATGTGTAAAATTTCGGTTATAATGTAAAATAATTTTGTTATGTGTAGATGTTAATTATGCATTTGTGGAAAGCCTACTACATTGTATATACTACCAAACGAATCTTTCATACAATTACCCCAAAACACACCTTCCAAAGTGACCCGGTGCGAGCCTTTTAAAACAGAACATAATCCATACACTATGAAAGCAATATTTACCACATGTTGTTACTTGGGTGGAGGTTGGTACTTGGGTGGTGGTTGGTTCTGGAGTGGTGGTTAGTTCTGGAGTGGTGGTTGGTTCTGGAGTGCTGGTTGGTTCTGGAGTGGTGGTTGGTTCTGGAGTGGTAGTTGGTCCTGAAGTGGTGGTTGGTTCTGGAGTGGTGGTTGGTTCTGGAGTGGTAGTTGGTCCTGAAGTCACTGTGGTGGTAGGTTGTGTAGTCACTGTGGTGGTAGGTTCTCTAGTCACTGTGTTGGTTGGTTCTGTAGAAACTGAGGTGGTTGGCTCTGTAGTCACAGTGGTGGTAGTTTCTGTAGTCACTGTGGTGGTTGGCTCTCTAGTCACAGTTGTGGTAGTTTCTGTAGTCACTGTGGTGGTTGGTTCTGTAGTCACTGTGGTGGTTGGTTCTGCAGTCACTGTGGTGGTTGGCTCGGTAGTCACTGTGGTGGTAGGTTGTGTAGTCACTGTGGTAGTTGGTTCTGTAGTCACTGTGGTGGTTGGCTCTGTAGTCACTGCGGTGGTAGTTTCTGTAGTCACTGTGGTGGTAGTTTCTGTAGTCACTGTGGTGGTAGGTTCTCTGGTCACTGTGGTGGTTGGCTCTGTAGTCACTGTGGTGGTTGGTTCTGTAGACACCGAGGTGGTTGGTTCTGTAGACACAGAGGTGGTAGGTTCTGTAGACACTGAGGATGTAGGTTCTGTAGTCACTGTGGTGTTTGGTTTCGTAGTAGAATTGATAGAAAAGAAATTGATAGAAAAAAGAAGAAAGGACAACGTGTTAATGTGCAGTTTGACATTGTCTTAATCAAGATAATTTGGTTTAAAACACATGTTAGTGAGCCCATGAAAGAATAAATTATGGAGTACAATACCTGAAAACACGTTTTTTTTATGTAAAGACAGACTTCTGATTTAACCCGATAAAAAAAGTCTGGTCATGATTAACAGGTCATCAAAGGCATCCCAATAAGGAAAGTGAAGGTGAAAGTTTTCACCCTTTCAAAGGCACAAACAAGAGGGCGTGTTGGTGTTTCATTAATGGCTCTTTACTCACGCGAGGAAACAAGCAAGATGGAATGTACGTGTTTGATAAGTGCATCTTTACTCATGCTAGGACACAAGGAAAATAAAATGTTAGGCTGGGTTTACACTATGTTCCAGGCAGCAACGACAATCACGTTTTTGGCCACCGTTGACAAAACGGAATGGACGTCAGACAGCGCCGGGGGACGGGATGGGCAAACGTGACAGTCCGTGATTGCCGTGGATGCCGGGCCAGATTTTTAAACTGTCAAAAATTTGCCAGGGCAGTCACGGTGCTGATGAGAAACCTAGTAGGCCGTAGTAAATCGGGGTTAACGCAACAAAACGTAACAGTACGTGATAGGCCGTAACAAAATTTGGAGACGGTCCGTAGTGGGACGGGAAGCATGTGCATTCCCCGGTATCTTCCCGGTCCTTTCAAGTTTTGTCAAGTTTTGTCAAGTTTTGCTTCATTTCTATGGCAAGCTAGGGTGAACGGTAGCCGTTTCGTCGCGTTCAATCACGGCGCGTCCAGATGTTTGACAGTTATTAGGCCCGGTACGATGCGGCGCGTTGCGTTGTACTACGGTCTGATACGGCGAGCGCGGTCTGGGAGGGAGTATAAAAGCAAACAATGATTGCTATTGCTTGGGAGGCTTTCTTTTTTATACCGTGGGCATAAACCTGCTTCGAAGCTGCCCGGCATACACGTTTCATCCATAGAAAGCCTTGACAGAACGCGAAAAACGTGTCAGACTTTGATTAGAAGGTGAGGAACGTGAGGGACCCCAGAGGGACCCATCAGAACGTGACAGGCCAGGAGGGAACATACTGGCATTCGTGGTAGACCGCGGGCCGAACCGTAGTGCGCATATGAGCCTCCTGGACTCAGCAGCCCCTTTCCCCCATGGCCCATCACAGATACTGTGATAGCACCTAACACTAACACGTTTTATTTCAATCGACAAAAGCTTCTTGAAAGTTAGCCGTCTTCGATTGAATATATACTTTTCATTATATATCACTGTTCATTTATTTCTGCATTGTCAGAAATATCAACAGTTCCTGATTGTTCAGTTAGAATAGCTCACGATTTTTCATTGGGACTTGGAACACAACTTTCATGGATTAATGATCTCAATCATTTACTACTATCATTCAAACTAACAAAATTGAAGTAAAACGTGGTTTAAAGTGTGTTCAGTATGCTGAATCCCCCAAATCAAAGGTGATTTGGGAGTCCGCGAAGGGACGATACTTACCTGTTAAACCTACAATTTGCATATTTCTCTAAGTCTTAGGCTTCCACGCTAGATTTTAATACCACACAAGGGCGCCCTCCATCGCCCGCCCCCGCTCCCGCCTACGGCCAACTCGTCCTCTTTTCTCTAGTATCTAACTTTAGGGCGAGCCACCGTGGGGAAGGAGGGGGGGAGGTTTAACAGGTAAGTATCGTCCCTTCGCGGACTCCCAAATCACCTTTGATTTGGGGGAGTCCACTTCAGGGACTCCCTTACCTGTTAAACCTACAATTTGCATAGACTAGCACCGAAAAACGGATGGTGGGCTTCAGAGCGAGCCTATCCAAAAACCACGCTTCGGGAAACCTAAAACCTTGTCCCTTCACGTTCTCCCTAACCAGTGGTGTACATGGCAACTTAAAGAACTCACCAGTAACTGTTGTTCTCTAATGACCCTGAGGGAACATCCCATCACTCCCGGGTAGAACCTCCCCTGGACGCACCTACTGAGATGGCTGTACGGCCTGTTCGTCCTTCTGCTTGGAGAACATCCCGCAGATAGCAGGCCGTGAAAGTTGACGGTGTTTTCCAGGCGGCTGCCTGTAAAATGTCCGGAATAGGGACCCCCTTGAAGTAAGCCCATGACGTTGTCATGGCTCTTGTGTCATGTGCCTTGACCGGATTGGTTGGTGAATTCGGCCAGTCTTTGACTGACGCTTGGATAGCCGTAACAATCCACCGGGAGATAGTGTCTGCCGACACCGCCCTGTGCGGTTTATTTGTTGAAATGAATAGTTGGGTGGTGTCTCCTCTCAAGGTTTTTGTTCGAGCCAAGTACCATTTCAGTGCTCGAACTGGACACCATAATCTATCTTGTGTGATGGAGGAAAACCCTTTAAGATCCGGAACAAAAATCGGTGGAGGGAAGAAGGATGGTGATTGATTCTTCGTTAAAAACCCATGACGAGGCACCAGTCGTACCCCGTTGGGTTCCCATCAGATATGCCCTGGTTCCACCGATAGGGCATGAATCTTGCTTCTTCGTCTAGCCGTGGCCGTGGCTAACAGGAAGACCGTTTTGACGGATAGGTCGAACAAAGAGGCGTTGGCCATAGGTTCATATGGCGGTCCCGCCAAGACCTGAAGGACCTGTGCCAGACCCCAAGATGGAACCAGCGTCTTAGATGGAGGCCTCTCAACGAACATCCCCCGCATGAGCTGAGTCAGGCTAGCATTATCCGACACCGTAGATCCATTCGGGAATCCCTTATGGACAGCCGCTATGGCTGATCTGTAGCCCCGAATAGTGGATACCGTCAGATCCTCATGGAACAGGTGCATGTCTCCTACCACTGCTAAAGGTGTTGTGCATGGATCATGAGTTTGTTCTTCACACCACCTATGATAATGTCGTAATCGGCTGTCGTAAGTTCGACGGGTAGACAGTCTGCGGCCTCGGGCTGCCAATGAGGCAGCGTCTGCTGAAAGGCCTGCTGATCGCAGTGACTGCTCGACAGCATCCAAGATGTTGAGTGAAGCAACTCTATCCCTGGGTGCGGGATCAGAGACCGCGGCTGACGCAGTAGGTCCGGTCGCCCCGGAAGAATTATCGGTGGGTTGCACAACAGCCGAACAATTTTCTGAAACCAAGGCTGGCGCGGCCAAAAGGGAGCGATGAGAATGACTCTGCACTCCTCTGTTTCGACCTTTGTCAATACTCTTGGCAGGAGCGAGATTGGTGGGAAAGCGTATGCCAGCATGCCCTTCCAACTGATGGAAAGCGCGTCTGCAGCCCATGCCTTTGGGTCCTGGTTGTGTGCGCAATACACCGGTAACTGATGGTTCAGTGCCGATGCAAACAGATCGATGTGAGGACGATCCCATACTTGGAAGATCGACTGAACTACTGTCGGGTGGAGAGTCCACTCCGTTGGAAGGACCTTCCCCCGGGACAGAGCGTCCGCCATGACATTCAGTTTCCCCGCCAGGTGGACCGCTGTAAGCGTAACCTGTCTCGCTTGACACCACAGCAGGAGCTCCCACGTGTGCATGCACAACTGTGGGGACCGTGTCCCGCCCTGGCAGTTTATGTAAGACACGACGGTTGAGTTGTCCGATTTTATGAGGACTACTTCCCCTGTCACCCGTCCGACAAAGTGCTTCAGAGCCCGAAAGACCGCAAGCAGTTCCAGGATATTGATGTGGCACTGTCTGTCCGCCTGGGACCAAGACCCTGCTGCTGATTCTATTCCAATATGTGCCCCCCAACCTGTGTTGGAGGCATCCGTCACCAGAGTCACAGAGGGCTCTGGTCGTGGAAAAATCAGTCCCGCCTTGACGTTTGTTTGCCGAGACCACCAGTCCAGATGGGGGCGAATCATGTTTGGAATTGGCACTGGCCGTTGGATTTGGTGAATGCACGGTCGGTAGTGGGCAAGTAGATGTAATTGTAGTGGGCGCATCCGCATCCTGCACCATGGAAGCACATCCACCATGCTTGCCATTAGGCCCAATAGCCGAAGCCAGGCTATTGCCGGGGCCACGCTGGCAGTCTGGAAGAGGGCGATGCAGTCCACAAGATTTTGAACTCGCTCCTCGGTCGGGAAAACCAGCCCTCGCTGGAGGTCCAACTTTGCTCCTAAGAAAACTGGGTGCATCGTTGGGTTTGGTTGGGATTTTTCGACGTTGACCAGAAACCCCAACTCTGAAATGATGTTGTAAGTGAGTTCGAGTGCCCAACTCGTTCCCTCCTTTGTCTCCCCCACAATGAGCCAATCGTCCAGGTAAACAAAGATTTCCATCTGGCGTTGTCAGAGGATTCCAGCTACGACCTTCACCAGTCGCGTGAATACCCTCGGGGCAGTGGAAAGGCCGAAGGGTAGCGTGAGGAACTCGTAAGTCCGCTGATTGTAACGAAACCGAAGAAATGCCCGATGTTCGTTCCACAGTGGTACATGTAGATAGGCGTCTTTGAGATCGATCGACACCGCCCAAGTTGGAATGCGTAATGAATCCAAAACTGTCCTCAGCGACTCCATCCGGAACCGTTTGGGTCGGACATATTTGTTTAACGGCCGAAGGTTCAATATCGGTCGCCATTCTCCCGGTTTTTTCTTTGGCGCTAGAAAGAATGTAGAGAAAAATCCTCGAGCCGCATCCTCTGTCGGCACTCTGCGTATTGCCCCTTTCTTTAAGAGGGCGGATATCTCCGACTCCAGAGCGTGACGCTTGGTCTTGTTGAATGGAATCGGTGTTACTCTCGGTAGGTACGCAGACGGGGGAGTACTTGTGAACTCTATTTTGTAGCCGGAAGTGACTGTTTTGAGTACCCACCCGTCGTTGCACAAAAGGGCCCAAGTCTTTGCGAAACGTATGAGTCGACCCCCTACGGGCCCTGAATAGGGGGCCGTGGGAAGGGGGCCGTCACCGGCGCCAACCGCCGCCCCGGTAACCTCCGCGCGAAGCTTTGGAGTGGGGGGTGAAACCAACTCTACCCCGGGTACGCGACCCAAAGGCCTGACTCTGTCCTACTGTTGTAGTGGCCTTGTAAGACGAGCCCGATGGGTTGGAGGCAAACGGCTTCAACGGTTTACGGGGGAATGTCTTGCCCCTAGTCGTTGCACTGCCACCTCTGGCCGGACGAGAGCTGCCCTTCGGACTAGGCTGTCTATTGAGATTGATCTTGTTCGTAGCTTTTATCCGCTTCGCTTCAGCTTGCGTGATCTCTTGGAATTTCCCTCCAAACAAGTCGGAACTCAGTCGGAGGAGGGATTCCAGGCTGGACCTCAAACCATCAGAGGGAACAAAGATTGTATCCAACACGTTAGCTCGGCGGGCGTTGATTGTCATCAAAGACACCCGCATAAACTGGTCCATGCACAGCCGTAGCCCGTCATCAAGGCAACGAAACGCTGTCTCAGTTGCCTCTGGTGACACCGGCGAGTCTGCCTCACAAGAACACACCAAGTATTCTGACAGGAGTTGTAGAAAACATGCCACTCGAATTCCTGCACGTGAAGCTGTGTCAATCTTCAGTAATGACTCTTCAAAAATATTCCTGTCTTTTGATGGAAAAGGTGATTTCACCGTACTTCGGCCACCCGAATCCGCCACGATTTTATCACGTACCGTAGCGGGCATGGGCGGCACTGATAAAAATTTATCAAAGTCCGCCTGAGGTACTCTGAACGGGCGAGTTTCACGGCGCACGAACGGACGTATTTTTTTAACCTCCGAAAGTGCGTTCATGCGATCGGCGCACAGCCGATCAATCGGAAGAACCGGAAAAAAAATCCTTCGGTTCGACGGGCGCGGTCCGGCGCTTAAACGTTTGTCTAGCGCCCTCTACCGGTTGTTCTTCGTCCTTCGACGGTATATTGAGCACCCGTACCATATCCTTCATGACCACGCGCAATCGCTGGTCGGTCGTGGATTGGTAGGATGATTCATCCGAATCCACCGAGGAATCACCCTCCCCCCTTGGGGGCTGTTCCCGGCGATCACGTTTTTGTCTCGAGGTAAAAGTTTCCTCATTCCCTGAGGGTTGTTCAGTACTGGGGACCGCTACCGAAACCCGGCGTGGGTCCCTATCTGACACACTCCCCGGGTCGGAAAAATTATCCGAGACAAGGATTGACATTTCATCCTCGGCCGCCGGTTCCGGCAAAACCTGCCCGGGCTCCGGTGGAGTCACCGGTTGAGCCAGCGCTGTCGGTTTCGGTATCAGTGACGTAATACTGGCCGTCAATTCACGGAACCCCTGTAATAACAGAGCCGTCGTGGGATCTTCCCGCCTGCTGTGATGCCGTCGACGGCCTCGTGGCGATCTGCTAGCGGATGACGATGAAGAGCTTGAACTAGTATATCTCCGCCGTCTCTTACGCCGGTGGCGTGTCTCACCATCGGACCTGTCCCGGCTCCGGTTGCGTCCGCGACTCGGACCCGGACTAGCCGAGGGACCGGCAATCGAGCCCGGTTCCGTAGTGGCTGCGTCGGCAGCCTGCATCCCGTGTTTCCTGCCACCCAATGTCTTTGGGCGGGCTCGGGTGTCGGTCGCACCGGTCCCTGCCCCGGACCCACTGGGAACCACACCGGTTTCGGGGGCTGTTCCGGTAACACCGGGGATAACGTGGCCTGTTGCTGTATGCCCCGCCGGCATAGCTTTAGCCCGGGAACTCTCCTTTTTCTTCCCTGGCTTACGTTTGGAAGCGAGCACGGGCTGCCCGGCTGGGGGCGCCGTGTCGGATCCCTCACTCAAACCTGCCTGGGGCCTGTCCCCCGATTGAGTGGTAAGGCTCGGACTCTCGGTGCCAGTGACTAAACTAAATTCCGGAGGCCTCACCGGCACGGATTTAGTAGTATGACCCGATGCTTTACTGGTGGCCAGAGACCCTTTAGGCATGACCCCAGAAAGCGGTGATTGTCCCGTCGATGTCGCCTTGCTCGGTGCCCCGGAAGACACACTGGCTGCCGAATCACCCGAGGGAGACCGGGAACGCATCCATGCTGCTACGGCCTCCCACTCCGCTGACCCCCACTTCTTACAAACCGAGCACGGCACTCGCCGGTTACACGCTCTGCAACGGGGGCATAAATCATGCAAATCTTGTTTGGAACTGGGCTTAATACGCCGACAAGAAGAACATGGAACAAAATTCTTTGGCGTCACCCCACGCTTACTTCGTCGTGTGTCCGCCATTAATTATTAACGTGAAAATAAACTGTAAAATCACAAAACAACCCCAAAGAAAACCTGACACAACCCGTGTATTTCTTTTATTAATAAACAGATAACCAGCGTACTCTGTACGTATTATTTTTATTCTGAACGTATTATACAAAACAACGCAAGCACACCATGCGGTATATAACACAAGAAGAAAACGACACACCTCGTGTTTGACTTCTTTATTAACAAAACAACAGCAAATGTACTCCGTACACTAGCCTGTAAACGTAACAAAAACAAAACCTGGCACTCTACCAGAAGCACCGAATCTTGTAGTATAACTCACGAAAGAAATAACTCACAAATTTCTTTCAAAATGTACAAAAAAAAACACTCTAGCAGAAGATACGTCCGTAGGAGATTCGAAAACACGTTCGTCTTCCATGAACGCTAGAGAAAAGAGGACAAGTTGGCCGTAGGCGGGAGCGGGGGCGGGCGATGGAGGGCGCCCTTGTGTGGTATTAAAATCTAGCGTGGAAGCCTAAGGCTTAGAGAAATATGCAAATTGTAGGTTTAACAGGTAAGGGAGTCCCTGAAGTGGACTTTCTTATTTCAAAAACGTGAGGAGAATTCCAAATTAAATCTTACCGATTACATCGAATGTGAAGTATGCTGATGACGTGCAATTACCATCATTGGTCACAGTGCAGGTTACATTATGAGACCCTGCTGGAAAGTCTCCACCTGTGACTGTCACATTGGTTCCCCCTGCATCATCTGTACACGTTATTGCTTGACCATCCGAGTTGGTTGCGTTCACTTCATCCCATGTCAATGGAATTGATGCTTGCCCAGGTGCAATGTACTGATCATCAACAGCCGGCACGGTGAATACAGGTATTGCTGTGAAGCAAAATAAAAAATCTTCATTAATCCTTTCAACCAATTAAACAACTCCATATATTAGATATTCTATAATGTAACACCTTGAAGTCTAATAATTAAAAAAAAAATAATAATCAATAGAATAATCAATTGACAGTTTTTTCTTCAAATAATCCTTGGTGACACTGTTTTCAGTATGAAAACATATTTTCAGGGGTTGCTGACTATGCTGCTTTGTTTAAATCAAATACTCTTGACAAATGGGCATGTTCAAGTACATGTGCACTGCGCAAATCAAATTTTAACATTCTCAAATCGACACGAACTATTTCAATAAAACTGTTCGCTCTCAGGGAAATACAGTGTCAATCTGGAACTCAAGACTATTTGATGAAAAAAATAGAGATCTTCATCTTGTCATGTAGGGCCAATTTACGCACAAATCAAATGATGCCTTTACCTTCAATGGAGAAATAGAATGATTCTTCTATTTTGCATCCACACGGGAGAGTAAAAACGCAGGTGACTGTGTGACATTCTACCCCAAATAAGCCTCCTGTCAGAGACACTACGTTTGCTCCAACAGAGTCTGAACAACTGATGTTTTCAGCAGCAATGTTCGTGGCAGTGACATTGTCCCATGTGACAGAAACAGGAGCTTGAGATTCATAAATGCATTGATCTTCAACAGTAGGAACAGTGACAACTGGCGGTTCTCCATCTGCAAGACAAAAAATACAATGTGTGTTTCTCGGATTTCTGAAAGCAAAGAACAATTTCTTTCAATTATTCAATTTCAAGCACAACATGCGCATACCTTTAGTACTGTATTTTTCTAGCTAGAAATGTTTGTGTGTGTAAAAGCACCAGTCTTGGTTGATGTTAAAATGATAAGCACAAGTTTTAAGAGTTTATTACATACGGCTGTGTTATTGTGAACACTGGTATCTTAATCCTGCAGTACGTAATTGTATTCAGTCACAGACAGTTTCCACAGCACTCCAATAATTCAACGCCTGTCTCTGCAGATTCACATTGAACAGCTTTGACCCATTATTGAAGTCAAACTCTTTGTTTTCCCTAATTTCTTCGACATTTTTTTAAAGGATATTGTCTCTGATCTTCAAATCAGTAGATGAAATGCACGTCAATCATGATCACTGGACAGCATACATGTAATACATGTACATCAACGCATGCCTATAGAAGTAGTGTCTAGGTCAGACATATCAATAAACGTTAGGGAAAAATGATCTAAAAATCCATGTCAAGCAATGAACCAACATGCTTTCATAACTGATGCTTTTGGAGCTACATGTAACTGTGAAAACTCCCACCTAACAACACGACGAATTTAAAACATATAACAATAGGATATCAATTAATCTCTCACCGCATTGGCAGGTAGTTGTTCCTGTGGTCAAAGCGGTGGTTGGTTCTGTAGTCACTGTGGTGGTTGGCTCGGTAGTCACTGTGGTGGTAGGTTGTGAAGTCACTGTGGTGGTTGGCTCGGTAGTCACTGTGGTGGTAGGTTGTGTAGTCACTGTGGTGGTTGGTACTGTAGTCACTGTGGTGGTTGGCTCGGTTGTCACTGTGGTGGTAGGTTGTGTAGTCACTGTGGTGTTTGGTTCTGTAGTCACTGTGGTGGTTGGCTCGGTAGTCACTGTGGTGGTAGGTTGTGTAGTCACTGTGGTGGTTGGTACTGTAGTGAGCCCATGAAAGAATAAATTATCGAGTACAATACCTGAAAACACTTTTTTATGTAAAGACCTTGGGGACAGACTTCTGATTTAACCCGATAAAAAAGTCTGGTCATTATTAACAGGCCATCAAAGGCATCCCAGTTAGGGAAGTGAAGGTGAACGTTTTCACTCATTCAACAGCACAAACAAGAGGGCGTGTTGGTGTTTGATTAACGGCTCTTTACTCACGCGAGGAACAAGCAAGATGGATTGTAAGTGTTTGATAAGTGCCTCTTTACTCATGCGAGGACACAAGGAAGATAAAATGTTAGGGGTTGAGTAATATTAACACAAATAAAAGGGTGTGCAAGTGTCTGGTTAGTGGCTCTTTACTCACGCGAGGACATAAGAGACATGTTAGTGTTTGATTGGTTGCTCTTTACTCACGCGAGGACACAAGCAAGAGGGCGTGCAAGTGTCTGATGAGTGGCTCTTACTAACGCGAGGACACAAGAAAAAGGACATGTTATAGTTTTTGATTAGTGATTCTTTACTCAGGCGAAGACACAAGCAAGAAGACATGTAAATGTCTAATGAGTGGCTCTTTACTCACGCGAGGACACGAGCGAGAGGACATGTTATAGTGTTTGACTGGTTGCTCCTTGCTCACGCGAGGACACAAGCAGAAGGGCATGCAAGTGTCTGATGAGTGGCTCTTTACTAACGCGAGGACACAAGCAGGACATGTTATAGTAAATGATTAGTGGTTCTTCACTCACGCGAGGACACAAGCAGGACGTTATAGTGTATGATTAGTGGTTCTTCACTAACGCGAAGACACAAGCAAGAGGGCGTGCAAGTGTCTGATAAGTGGCTCTTTACTCACGCGAGGACACAAGCGAGAGGACATGTTTTAGTGTTTGATTGCTTGCTCTTTACTTACGCGATAACAAAAGCCTAGACAACATGTTATAGTGTTTGGTGACTGGCTCTTTACTAAAACGAGGACACAAACGAAAGGGCAATTTAGTGTTTGTTTGTTGGCTCTTTACTGAGGTGAGGACACACTCCAAAGAACAGATTAGTTGTGAAATTCCGCATTTCATTAAACAACTGATCAATTCTGGTTCAGCCTGATGAAAATGATATCCTTCTTCGAAAGAGTTGAAAAAAACTGTCTTGTCAATAAAAACATCAATGACAGTTCTTGGAAGAAGAATATAAGAACAGACATATTCAACGTTTACTTGAGCTTCACCATCAATGTGCATGCAAGGCCAAAGTCAAAATTGATTTGAACTATATAATTTGACAGACAATAGTGTTTTAGGTTTTTTTGGTTAGGGTGATTTTACCAGTAGTGGTGGTTAGTTCTGGAGTGGTGGTTGGTTCTGGAGTGGTAGTTGGCTCTGGAGTGGTGGTTGGTTCTGGAGTGGTAGTTGGTTCTGGAGTGGTAGTTGGTTCTGGAGTGGTGGTTAGTTCTGGAGTGGTAGTTGGTTCTGGAGTGGATGTAAGTTATTTTGTGGTGCAAATGTATAGAGTGGTTATAAAATTCATGATGTAATAAATATTACATATTCATATCAGTAAGAGTTGATTTTTAGTCCAAAGACTGGTTAAGCATCAGCATTCCGATCTAGTAACATCCAATGTAAAATGAGATATTTGTTACACAAAACAAAATGAAATTAAAATGTTCATTTTAAAGATAAAAATTGACCCAGCTAAAAACATTAATTGTATTGATTTCGACCAACAGAATACATCCATATGTATGTATAGTGAGGCTCAGCTCCTTGAAAGCTAGCCGTCTTCGATAACATAAATCACATCATTCAGCATTTGCACTTTTCCTTGTGTATAAGTTTTCAATTTGTTTTTGCAGTTTCGGATATATCAACAGTTCTTGATTGTTTCGTTAAAAAGCTCATTAATTTTCAAATGGGACTTAAACACACTAAAGTATTCGATAACGTAATGAGAATTCCAAACTCAATCTTACCGATTACATCGAAGGTGAAGTATGCTGATGCCGTGCAACCACCATCATTGGTCAGAGTGCAAGTTATATTATGAGACCCTGCTGGAAAGTCTCCTCCTGTTGCTGTCACACTGGTTCCCCCTGCATCATCCGTACAATTTATTGCTTGACCATCTGAGTTGGTTGCGTTCACTTTATACCATGTCACTTGAATCGATGCTTGGCCAGGTGCAATGTACTGATCATCAACAGTTGGCACAGTAAATATCGGTATTGCTGTGGAGCAACATATGCAATCTGTATTATTAACAAATTCAACCATACTTGTATAGTAAAAACTATTGAAAAACTTATTAATAATAAAACAAAATATATGAAATAATGTGTAGTTATGTGCAATTGACAAGGATTTCACAAACAATCATGGGTAACATTTATTCAGTGATTAAATGAAATAATGTTCAGGGGTTGTTGACAACTAATCGGGGTATCTCAAGCAATCGACAGAGGGACAAGTTCAAGTACACACAGGGATTAGGAATATACTTCAATTCCTTTGCTATTTCTTCTATGCCACCTCCACATGGTAGACTAATAACCCAGGTCACTGTATATGGAAATCTAAACGCATGCATGTATGCCCAGTTCAGTGATGGCGTGTTGACTTGTTTGGTGCACCATGTTGGACATGTGCCCAGAATACTTTTTGTGTATGTTAAAAAAACCTAGTCCACTGTACCAGTTACCCTAATAAAAAAAAAAAAAAAAAAATTGTTCATAAAGTGCTCTAAGGGTCATACACTCTGCCCCATCATTATATGTGGATGAGGTTAAAACAAAATAACCAGACAGCAACGCATGTTGATTTTTTTTTTTTTTTTTTTTACCAAGCCCATTTCGATTTTCAATTATTTTCCTTGATCCACCCTCCCACATTTTTGAAATAAATTTGAAATGTAAGAAGTTGCTCACTAAACAATGGCGGAGTTAATAAACATTAATTAAAAATGTACTTAAACGTAGTTAAATGTAGTTAAACAAAGAAAATATGTTTCAAGCTTATTAACGATATTGCCGGTCCGAGCTGATGAAAATGTCGATGCTTAATTATTTCCTTTGAACCACGCACCCATATTTTCGAGTTCATGAACAAAATAAAGATTTGACAATATTTTTACTTTTGCTTAAGACGCTAGAATTTAATTTCCTTTCTATTTAAACAAAAGATGTGAACGTATCACTCACCACATTGGTAGATGGTTGTTATTGAAGTGGTGGTTGGTGCTGCAGTGGTAGGTGCATCTGTGGTGGAAATTGTTGAAGTTGTGGAAAAAAAGGATAGATTTAAAGTTTTACAACGGACAAGACATGTAAACATGACAAACATGAATATTGTGATCGTATTGCCATTTGAATCGCTCCCGGATATCAGGCACGATTAATCATACTGGTTTCTGCCAGCTGGACCTTCACGATGATTCTAAAATAATGTAATGTTATTTAACAGTCCCTTGTGTAGTGTGAGCAGAGGTTATTGGCTTTAATCAACTTAACACACCATCCTTTCTCACAGAATGGTCTTAGGTTTTATTACTACCAATTCAGTCTTACCTAGTACATCAAATGCGAAGTATGCTGATGCCGTGCAATTTCCATCATTGGTCACAGTGCAGGTTACATTATGAGACCCCGCTGGAAAGTCTCCTCCTGTGACTGTCACACTGGTTCCCCCTGCATCATCCGTACAATTGATTGCTTGACCATCCGTGCTGGTTGCGTTCACTTTATCCCATGTCACAGGAACTGATGCTTGGCCATGTGCAATGTACAGATCATCAACATTCGGCACATCAAATCTTGGTATCGCTGCAGAGCAATTTACAATATTTATTTATTATATCAATGATGCAAACAAACTACATATCACTGAGCAACGATCGATAATTGCCAACCTTCTCTAAATAATCAAGGATGACATTGTTTTAAGTGATGTCGTGTATTTTAAATTTGCGTAATATTGCCATCTCTAAATAAAAAAAGTGACAAGTAATATGAATAGCTACCCAACTCATTACACACTTCAAATGTAATATTATGTTGTGACCATTTCAATAAATATATTCGCTTCCAGGTGAATGCATTATCAATCTGAAAAACAAGCCTGATTTTATGACAATTAGACAATAAAAAGGCATGACTCATGAAAGATCAGTCGTAATAAATCAAATGATCTTACCCCAGATATAAAAAGTAAAAGTCACTTCTTTTACGCATCCACATGGTAGAATAATGATGCAGGTCACTGTATGACATTCTACTCCAAATGAACCCCCGGTCGAAGACACTGCCTGTCCTCCCACAGAGTCTGTACAAGTGATGTTTACAGGTGAAGCACCTACAACGGTGATTTCATCCCATGTCACAGACACAGATCCTTGAGATTCTGCGATGCATTGATCTTCAACTACCGGAACGATAACTGTGGGTAGTTCTGTGAAGGTAAATAATCAATTTTCATTAATGAACCTCCAGTTGGAGACACTGCCTGTCCTCGATATTATAGTTTCAAATGTGCAACTGACAGTCATCTCTCAACTAATCCAGCGCGGCATTATACTTAGTGATAAACGTTAGTTTGTTGGGTTGTTGATTTGTGCTGATGTGTCTGAATTAAATAATCTTTACCGAGAGATATCTTGAGGTGCAAGGCATGATACAACTGTTAACATCCTGACACTTCGTGCAATAATTGTCATAAAAAGATGCTCACGTGCAGGTTAATGCAGTATCACTCGGAAATAGAATACTGCATTTTCTGACAATGTTTCAAACGTATATTGTCAAAAAGGTTCATTGAGGTCAAACGGGAATAAATGACGTTTCTTGTCCCACATACTCCATATAGTTTGTCCAGTTTTTATTACGGCACCGACGTTTTCGTTACTATAATTATAATTTAGGAAAAGATTTTGGGAAAAGTTTTTTTTTTTTAAGCGGAAACACTCGATAACAACACAGAAGGCAATTTGATTCATATCGTACGCGCAATCAGAGATTTCGAAAGTCACTTCTTTCAAAAGCGTCTGACTTTGACAAGAATTTTTTTTTTTTTATAATTGGCCTCAACAAAGTAAATGATCTTATTACCCCAGACATAGAAAGCGATCTCTGCGACTTTTATGCATCCACACTGTAGAATAACTACGCAGGACACTGTGTTACTCGGCTTGACACGGCCTAGGAACACGACTTTTGTCTCTATGAAGTCATTAGAAGTCAAGTCACGTCACATTAAAGGTGCATTTTATTTCTCGATGGGGTTTGTACAATTTTCTTCCACCAATACACTTTGGCATTTTGCAAACCTGATCGACTCTGGACTTGGAACACACATAGACCACCACCCACGGACGGTCCCTGAATATTGTTTTTGTTGCAGGACGTCATTGTGTGTCAGATGATGTGTCATTAATAATTGTTCGAGGCATTTTATTTTCTTGAGTACAAATCCGATTGGGGGTTGAACATTTGTATAGATACAGAAGGGGATGTGATATAGGTAAATATTTTAGAGACTTCACGATGACATCGTCACAGGTCATGTGACGTCAAATTAAATGAGAATGTTCTGAAACCAATATTTGTAGAACCAAAGGTCCGAATTTGTTTGTAACTTGGTAGGTATATTTACTTTTCAGTCGGGCAACAAAGTACCATTTGTGAACTGTGCAACTAGCTTGACTATTTGATAAGTCGGCAATGATTTTGTAAATAATGTTGTTTTACATCGCTCCATATAAACTTAAACAGCACTACCAAACAACGTTGGAAAATAACTAGGGTCTTCCTCACCTATTTTTAAAACGTCATTTGACATAAAGAACTCGGGGAATGAAATTTTTACCCCCGACATAGAAAGTGATATTGTAAATGTTTTGGTTCTTATTTCTGAACAACCCTGTTTTGGGGTCCCGAACAAACACCGACCGCACCCTTAAACACACCCCAAAAAATAAAACAACAAACAAACAAATAAACAAGCCAACAACCAACCCAATAACACTCGAGCACCCCACCCCACATGCAAACAAACAACAGCCTTTCTATTACCCTGTCTAAAACCAGAAATAACATTGAACAAAATGCCAAGTTTAGGCAACAAGGTTCGATAAATAGTGTACCTTTATATGTCATGCCGGCAACTACAGCCAACATGTTTGTAAGTTG